>JASDQU010241154.1:154714-176513 GCA_032191745.1 Picea mariana | reverse complement strand
TGATACAGTGGCATGTCCCTTTCCCATAAAGTTATTCTCACTTTATTGTGTAATTCCTTGATCATACACATAAGTTGACAATTGAATATATTTTGCTATCTTCACTTTGGTTGGTTTGTTTTGTCTTGGTCTTGACTTCATGAGAGCACCGGAGCGAAGCGGGAGCAACAGAGACCCTAGGAAGCGATACAAAGGTATGTTACTTGTTCCTTCCTACTAGCTAATTCAATGGTCAAAACTTAGGGAAAGAGTCACATCCTGTCCTGTTTTGTTCTAGATCCAGGTGGATCTAGGGAGATCTATTAGTGTTCGCACCTACCGATTAGTCCGATAACATTAGGTACATCACATATTGGTATTAGAGCATATTGAAGGGAATTATAGAAGTAACGTGGCTTGGCCTTGGTGGATGGACACACTAAAATAACAATGAAAGGCATATTTTTGAGCATCCCTATGTAGGTTAGGCCAATAGTAACCAACCTACAAGATCTGTAGGTTGTCCTGTTTGTTGTATAGTGTCTTCCACAAGGTTCATCATGTCATGCACCTCATCTTCCCTTATACATCTCCTCATGATCTAAGGGAATTCTAGAAGTAACAAGGCTCGGCCTTGGTGTATGGGTACGTTACAATAACAATGAAAGGTATATTGTTGGGCATCCCTATGTAGGGTAGGCCAATAGTAACCAACCTACAAGATCTTGTAGGTTGTCCTCTTTGTTGCATAGTGTCCTCCACATGGATCATCATGTCATGCATGGAGGATGTCATGCAACTCATATTCCCTTATACATCTCCTCATGATCTAATATTTCCCAAGCTTGAAAAAATATCCTACAATACAAGTATATGTTGCACCTTTTCTTACAACATTGCATCTTTCCCTGTAAGAAAAATGATGGGGAAATATCCATGTTCTCAGGTAGATGTCTACATAAGAAAACCAAGGGGTTTGTAATAAAATTGCAAGAAACTTCTCAATTGGAAAATGATCATCTACCATGTCTCCCTCTGCATGATTTATTAACCTCAATTAAAAATCTACAACAACATTTTGTCTTCATGGTTTGTCAAGAATGATTAGATCAAATTGTTGTAAAAACAAAATCCATCTAATTGTTCATAATGATCTATGTGTACAAAATCCCGATCTCCAGTGACATAATGCTTAAATTTGTTGAGAGCATAACCGTTGAAAGAAATTCATTTTCAGTAACTATGTAGTTCATATCCACAACAGATAAGATTTTGATAAAAAGATAAATTGCATAAGGCGATGCAGGAGAATCGCTGGCAAGCATGCAAAACAAGACCTATCAACAACTGGGAATCTGTACGAGACCTCAATGCTGGCAGTTTCAGCCGATATTTTGAAATCCGATTTAACTCAGCGCCAAAAAGATCTTCAAGGCATGCTTGAGTGATCGTGAGCAAAGTGGGAGTTTCCACCGCGGCTCTGGAATGCGACTGCACTAGGATGGCTGTCAGGATAAGTTTTGATGTAGACAAGTAGTGGTGCAAGGTGTGCACATAGAGTGCAAGGAGTTTGTTAACAGGATCTATTTTGATTCCAAAGATTAGAAGAGATAGCACAAAACTTTCTCTTTGCAAGGAGTGCAAAGAGACCAGTGCAAGGCATGAACAGTCATCCGCAATAATTTGAACCTTGTGTAAAGATTTGGTGCAAGGAGTGCACAGATCCTAGATTCAACTAAGTGTCGAAGGGACTTTGTAGAAGTCGAATAACTAGGAAACGAGAATGCCAAAAGGGTGAGAGGAGTTTCTCTTCGAGATATCCTTCGGATATAAGTTATCAAAATCCCTGAAATGTAAGGAGTGTGTGGGAAGTCAAAGTCTTCACAAGACCAAGCTTAGAAGGAATAACAATTTTCATAAGTGTTAACGAGATCCAAGAAACAAAATTGCAGGAAGGACAAAGGTCAAGGCCTTTGAATCCTTAAAAAATCTTCTAATTACGAATAAAACGCAAGCTCAAGGGGAAATATCTAGACCATGCGATCAACATCTAGACAAGGAGGAGAAAGCGTAGAGGAGGAAATATCTTAGCCGTTCAGTCTGAGCGCAAAGGTATTGTAACCGCTCGATCAAGGTAAAGTGCATGAACAATAAGCTTTGAAAGAACACAGGGGGAGTGTGGTTGCGAAATTCTGAAATCATTGGAACCATCCATCAAGGAGGACACATGGCAAGAGATCAACGTTTCACTGAATTGTGACTCAGAGAAGTCAAAGGAAGAGTCATAAGAACTCATGAATCGCAAAATCACAATTTGATCTGAGCTTTCAAATGAAGGAGAAATCTGGACCATTATTTGCCCAAGGAGATATCGAGAGTTCGGATATCCGGAGAAGGGAGGTGAGTAGTCCTCCAACTTCATGAAACGTGAAGTCCCGATAGGAGAAAAGGATATCAGGATCGTTGGATCGCGGGGATTGTGGACCATTGATTTGGCGCTCCGAAATATCGATATTTAGGGTTTCAGAGGTCGAGAGAGTCGGGGTGACTCACATGCAAAGAACCAATACGTGAAGTTGCAATGCACTATTTGATCAAGTGAGTGATCACAACCATGGTCACGTGAAGGAAAGGGTTTAGCCAGAGGAGAGCTAGCACCTGTTTGGCGTTGAGGTTTGAAAAATGCTTATAAGAAGAGCCCGCGGGTCTCATACGACCTACGTCTTTGGAGAAAGGACCTGTGTAAGTGGGTTTGGGGTCTAGCAGAGGCCCAGAGAGTCAATCAAACTCAGTTTCTTCATAGATCCTAGACCGAGAGGTCGTGCAACCTTTAGGAGAGAAGGGGGGACTACATCAAGTGGTATCAGAGCTAAAGTTTTCTTGCAGACTATAGGAAAAGGAGAGGAGACAGAAGAAATTGAAGTTGTACTCTGTGTGTGATAGACAATCAATGCAATGCCACCAAGGAGACGAGCAGAAGCACCTTTAGCCAATCAAGCTGTATAAAGGGAGATGTGAGAACTTCATGCAAGATTTGAGGTGATAGAGGTAGCGCAGAGACGAGCACCTGATACTTGAGACATCAATGATGCAGAGAGTGAAGCAGTAGAAGTCGAAGAAGTTGCAGGAGAGGATGTTTCCGAAGAACGCTTGCTGAGAGCAGTTGTTAGATTGGAAGGTGGAGCCAAGATAGAGGTCCCAATGTATGAAGGCAATTTATATGCTGAAGAGCTGCTGGATTGGATAAGATCCATGGACAAACATTTCGACTATGAAGATGTCTATGAAGAGAGAGAAGTGAAACAGGATGTCACCCGGCTCAAAGGACATGCAACACTATGGTGGGATGAAATGCAGGCTGAGAGGAGGAGCCAAGGAAAACAAAGGATAAATATTTGGGACAGAATGGTAGCCAAGATGAAAGATAATTTCATGCCCAAGGATTATTAGATTAATCTATTAAGGAAAATGCAGAACATGAGTCAGAAAGGGATGATAGTTAAGGAGTACACAGAGGAGTTCTACAGGCTGAACATCAGAACTGGACAAAGGGAGAGAGATGAAGAAAAATTTGCCATATATATGAATGGCCTGAGATATGAAATCTAGGATGAGCTCAACATGATGTCAGTAAAGACAATGGAGGATGCTTATCAGTTTGCACTGAAGGCAGAGGAGAAGTTGGCCAGAAAGAAAAGCCAACAAGGAAGAGGCAAAGGCCCAGTCCCAACCAGAGGTAAGGGAGTTACCCATGACAAGGCACATAAGTCCAAGGATGAGGCTGAAAAACCACACAGTCACTCAGAAAGAGGAGAAAATTCCCGAGAAAGATAGGGTGGTGGAAGAAGTTCTTCTAGAGGAAGAGGAAGAAGAGGAGGAAGAGAAGTGAGGTGTTATGCCTATGGAAAGACATGGCACATGTCTTGGGAATGCCCCAAGAAAAAGAAACAAGGAGGAGGTGAAGCTCAAATTTCAGAAGCACAGAGAAGAGATGTTGAAGTAGAAGGAGTAGAGGATGGGAGATCCCTAATGTTGAGGAAGGTTCTCTTAAAACCAGAGGCAGAAGTTGAAAGGCCAGTGCAGAGGAATAGTCTCTTCAAGACAACTTGCAAGACTAAAGACAGAGTATGCAAGGTGAAAATTGACAGTGGGAGCACTAAAAACTTAGTATCCACGGATATGGTGGAGGAACTAGAGTTGGAGACAACTGCACATCCGAAGCCATACAAAGTCTCATGGTTGTAGAAAGGAAACCAAGTAATGGTTACTAAACAATGCTCGGTTGAATTTAATATAGGAGGATATAGAGATGAAGTTCTATGTGATGTAATTCCCATGGATGTATGTCATGATTTGTTGGGAAGACAATGGCAGTTTGACAAGAATGTCATTCATGATGGGAGGAAGAATACATACAACTTGGAGAAGAATGGTAGAACACACATGTTTCTTCCAATAGAGGAGAAGAAAGTGAAGGAGGAAGGCAACACAAACATACTTCTCATGAGCAGGAAGGAACTCCTGAAAGAAGTCAAGGAAGAACAGGAGATGCAGTTCGTTGTGGTGAGGAAACCCAGAGTTATCCTTACAAGTACCTCAATGGATGATTTGCATGAAGAAGTTAAAGAATTGTTGGATAATTTTGTTGACATAGTGGTGGATGGGCTTCCAAACTCATTGCCACCCATTAGAAGTATCAGTCACCGTATTGATTTTATACCAAGAGCAAGTATGCCAAATAAAGCGACATACAGATTGACACCACGAGAGAATGAGGAAGTGAAGAACCAAGTCCAGGAACTATTAGACAAGGGTTTGGTCAGAGAGAGCTTGAGTCCATGCACAATACCAATTGTGTTGAGTCCAAAAAAAGATGGAGGATGGAGAATGTGTACAGAATTAAGAGCCATTAACAATATCACCATCATGTATATATTTCCTTTACCAAGGATGGATGATTTAATGGATTGGTTAAGTGGAGAAAATTTATTTTCTAAGATAGATTTGAAAAGTGGATATCACCAGATTAGAATGAGAGAAGGTGATGAGTGGAAGAAAACCTTTAAGACAAACAAAGTTTTGTATGACTGGCTTGTTATGCCATTTGGATTAACAAATTCCCCAAGTACTTTTATGAGGCTGATGAATGAAATACTGAAATATTTCATTGGAAAGTTTGTGGTTGTGTATATGGATGATATACTAATATTTAGTAGGACTAAAGAGGAGCATTTGAGGCACATAACATTAGTGATGAGGAGACTACAACAAGAGAAGTTGTTGATAAATTTGAAGAAGTCGTATTTTATGAAGACATAACTCATTTACTTGGGTTTCTTGATCTCTTCAAATGAATTGAAGATGGATCATGAGAAGGTGAAAGCAATCAAAGAATGGTCGTCACCAAGGAGCATGTTTGAAGTAAGAAGATTCCATGGATTAACAAGCTTCTATAGGAAGTTCATTAGAGACTTCAGTGGAATTTATGCACCAATGATGGATACAGTGAATAAGAAGCGCAAGTATTTTAAATGGACATAGGAAGCTAAGAGGAGATTCAATATACTGAAGGAGAAAATAACAGAACAACCAATTCTGGTCTTGCCGAATTTTGAAAAGACATTCCAAGAGAGATGTGATGCAAGTGGAGTTGCAAATGGAGCAGTTTTGACACAGGATAATAGACTTGTTTCCTATTTTAGTGAGAATCTGAATGAGACCAAGAGAAAATACTCCACATATGATAAGGAGTTTTAAGCCTTAATTCAAGCCTTCAAGAAATGGAGACATTATCTTGTCCCACAACAATTTGTCTTGTATAGCGATAACCAGGCATGTGAAATGGGTTGAGTTTATGCAGAATTTTACTTTTGTCATAAAACATATTGCTAGGAATGCTAACAAATTTGCGGATGCATTAAGCAGGAGATGTTTGATTCTACATGAATTTCAGGTGAAGAACTTGGGGTTTGAACACCTTGAGGACATGTATTGTGATGATACAGACTTCAAGGAAGCATATGAAGCATGTACAAATCCTGTGATGAGAGACAGAAGCCAGTGGACAGAGTACATGATTCAAGAGGGATTGATGTTCAAGGGAAATCAATTGTGCATACCAAAATGCTCAATGAGGGATAACCTTCTGAAGGAAAAACATAGTGGAGGATTGGATGGACATTTCGGTCATGATAAAATGTTTGCACAGTTGATCAGTTCATACTATTGGCTAGGTATGAGAACAAAGGTGATAAAGTTTGTGAACAGGTGTAAAATATGCCAACATGCAAAAGGAAAACGACAGAACACTGGATTGTATCAACCATTGCCAATACTAGAGAGGCCTTGTGATGCAATAAACATGGATTTTGTGTTGGGAATGCCAAGAACACAAAGAGGATTTGATTCCATATTTGTGGTGGTGGATAGATTTTCAAATATGGCACACTTTATCCCATTCCAAAAGACCAATGATGTAACACATGTTGCAAATATGTTTTTCCAGGAAGTTGTAAGACTTCATGGCCTACCCAGAAGCATTGTCTCAGACAGAGACACAAAAATTGTTGGTCATTTTTTGAGAAAATTGTGGAAGAAGTTGGGGATAGATTTTTCCTTCATCCCTATCACCCTCAGACAAATGGATAGACTGAGGTGGTAAACATAAGTTTGGGAAACTTGTTGAGGAGTCTGGTTAGTGAACACCATAATCAGTGGGATCAGATTCTTCCACAAGAAGAATTTGCATACAATGACTCACCAAACAGGAGCACGAGAAAGAGTCCATTCCAAATATTGCATGGAATGCAACCTAGAAGAGTATCTAAGTTGAGAGACTTAGAAAAGAGTGAGATCAAGAGCACTGGAGCAAAAGATTTTGCCGCAGAAATGCAGAGGCTCTATAGCCAGCTCAGAGGACAG
The DNA here is from genome assembly GCA_032191745.1 of Picea mariana. Classification (NCBI taxonomy): domain Eukaryota; kingdom Viridiplantae; phylum Streptophyta; class Pinopsida; order Pinales; family Pinaceae; genus Picea; species Picea mariana. The sequence goes on along the minus strand of JASDQU010241154.1, from coordinate 169,613 downwards.
TTGTAGAGTTTTAACCAGGAGTGCAAACACAGAGGTAATAAACATCGCAAAGAACTTCAATTTGAAGTAGGAGATCAAGTTCTGGCACATCTCAGGAAAGAAAGGTTCCCTAGGGGAACATATAACAAGTTAAGAATGAAGAAGATAGGATCATGTAAGATCTTGAGGAAGTTTGATGCAAACGCCTATGAGATTGAGTTTCCAGAGGATGTGGGCATATCACCCATATTCAATGTTTCAGACATGTATCCTTATAGGAAAGATGACATAGAGGGATCAGAAGATCGAGAGAAGGTCCAGTGGGAGAAACAAATTCCTATATCAGAAAAACCACAGATGGAGAAGATTGTTGATCAGAGGATTGGAAAAAATACCAGGAGGAAGACCTATTTTGAATATATGGTCAATGGAAGGGACACCCAATAGAGGATGCAAGTTGGGGAAATGAAGCTGCTATACAAAAGCATGGAAAGTCTATGCAGGAGCTCATGAATAGGAATCCATGAAATTTTGTCAAGGGGAGTATGATGCAGGAGCATCGCTGGCAAGCACGTAGAGTAATACCTATAAACATCTGGGAATCTATACAAGACATCAATGCTGGCAGTTTCAATTGATATTTTGAAATCCTCTTTAACTCAACCCCAGAAAAATCTCCGAGGCATGCTTGAGAGATCGCGAGCAAAGTGGGAGTTTCCACTCCGGCTCTGGAATGCGACTACACTAGGATGGCTATCAAGATAAGTTTTGATGTAGACAAGTAGTCAGGGGGGACCCTAAGAGACCTCTGATATAAATAGAGGTTTTGTACGCCCGATTGAGGCTGGATGTAGGGTGGATAGTTGCAAGTTAGGAGGAGATTTTCAGATTTTTTCAGTTTTTGTTGTTCATTTACAATTGTAACCATTTTCACTTATGAATATAACAGAGGAAAATTGATCCAATGTATGGTGTGGACATTGTTTTGCAATTCTCTGTTATTTTGTTTTCATGAATGAATGAATGAATTTCATTATGAATAGATGGAACTCCGAATGCTAGGATAAGTTTTAATTGTTTCTCTTCTATTGAAATTGGTGCAAGGTGTGCACACAGAATGCAAGGAGTGCGTTAACGAGATATGTTTTGATTCCGAAGCTCAAAAGAGATAGCACAAAAATTTCCCTTTGGAAGGAGTGCAAAGAGACCGATGCAAGGCATGCATAGTCGTTCACAAGAATTTGAACCTTGTGTAAAGATATGGTGCAAGGAGTGCACATATCCAAGATTCAAATAAGTGTCGAAGGGAATTTGCAGAAGTCGAAGAACCAGGAAAGGAGAATGCCAGGAGGGCAAGAGGAGTTTCTCTTAGATAAATCCTTCGGATCTGAGTTATTGAAATCCTTGAAACGCAAGGAGTGCAAGGGAAGTCGAAGTCTTCACAAGACCAATCTCATAAGGAATAAAAATTTTCATAAGTGTTAACAATATCCAAGAAACAAACTTGCAGGAAGGACAAAGGTCAAGGCCTTTGAATCCTTCGAAAATATTCTAAGTTCGAAGAAAACAAAAGTGAAAGGGGAAAGATCTGGACCATGTGATCAACATCCAGACATCGAGGAGAAAGCACAGAGGAGGAAATATCTCAGTTGTTTGGTTTGAGCACAAAGGAATCGTAACCACCCGATCAAGGTAAAGTGCAAGAACGATAAGATTTGAAAGAACACAAGAGGAGTGGGATTGTGAAATTTCGAAATCATTGAAACCATCCATCAAGGAGGACACATGGTGAGAGATCAATATTTCGCTAAATTGTGACTCAGAGAAGTCAAAGACAGAGTCATAAGAACTCATGAATCATGAAATCATGATTTGTTCTGAGCCGTCGGATCACGGAGAAATCTGGATCATTAGTTTCCTAGGGAGATATCATGAGTTTGAATATAGGGAGAAGGGAGGTGAGCGGTCCTCCAACTTCATGAAACACAAAGTCCCGATAGGAGAAAAGGAGATCAGGACCGTTGGATCACGAGGATTGTGGACCGTTGATTTGGCGCTCCGAAATATCGGTATTTCGGGGTTTCGGAGGTTGGGAGAGTCAAGGTGACTCACATGCGAAGACCTGATACACGAAGTCACAACGCGCCATTTGATCACGTGAGCGGTTACAACCATGGTCACATTAAGGAAAGGGTTTATCCAGAGGAGAGCTAATGCCCATTTGGCATTTAGGTTTGAACAACGCTCAGGAGAAGAGCCCGCGAGTCTCATACGACCGACGTATTTGGAGAAAGGACCTGTGTAAGTGGGTTTGGGGTCTAGTAGAGGCCTGTAGAGTCAATCTAACTCATTTTCTTGATTGAACCTAGACCTGGAGGTCGCGCAACCCTTAGGAGATAAGGGGGGACTGCATCATAAGGCTTCTTAGCTTCATTTTGTTCTAAAATTTCCCCTATTTTTTTGCTTGAAGCATCGATATGGATATGGAAGGGAATATTCCATTTGGGACCTTCAAGAACAAGAGAGGTGAAGATTTTTTCTTTGATACTTTCAAATTTCTTTCAACATTGTGGTGTCCAATAGAAATCTATGTCTTTAAACAATTAGGAAAACATAAGATATGCTAACTTGCTAAAATCCTTGATGAATCTTCTGTAGTAACCTACATGTCCAAGGAATATTTTGACATATTTTTGTTTTATAAGGGTAGGTAGATGATTGATCATGTTTAGCTTGTTTTTATCTACCTCAATCCCTCTGTAAGACAAATGGTGTCCTAGAATAACCCCCTCATTCATAAGCATATTGCACTTTTGATGGCTAAGGGAGAGGTTCATTTCTTCATATCTTTGGATAAATTTATCAATATTGGTTAATGGGTCTTCAAAAGAGTTTCCATAGGGTGTAAATTCATCCATGTAGATTTATACTATGTCATGGATGAGATCTAAAAATATGTTGAGTAGAGTCCTTTGAAAAGTAACTAGAGAATTTCATAGAACAAATAGAAGGACTTTGTAGGAAATGTTACCCTAGGGGTAGGTAAAGGTAGTTTTATCTTGGTCTTCAGGGATGATTTGTCTCTGATTATATGTAACACACCCAGGTCAACAAAACATAAATGATTTTCTATATACTCTGATCTGAACCATACCCACTACCTGGGTACCTCTAATTTCGCTCTCTTGGGCTATTTTTCATTTCTAATATCCATTAATTACATAAATAAGCATGAAATGTACACATGCAATAATCAATATTCATGCTAATTATAACTAGATATTAACATTTGATGCACAAAAATAACCAGAAAACATGCATAATATAAACACATCATATCTCAAGGATAATAAATAATACGTGATGAAAGTAAATAAATAACAGATAAAACCATGAAAGAGAGCACTTATCTTAAAAACACTCAATCACTAACTGACTGCATACCAAGGATGATCCACCCAAACATAGATGTTGTTGTTCCAAATCTCAATAGTAGGTCACCCCCGAGCCGGGGCTATGAATCCACAAGGACGGGTTCCAGGATGACACTCAACTTCCCAAAACCAATTAGCACTTAAGCCCTCATGGTTTCTCACACACAACAATCCAAAGTACACTATCCCTCGTATCCGTAGCCTGCACCACCCAAAGACAATGGATCCCCTTCATTTCCATGAAGTCCCTTAGCCTGTCCACTTCTTTCCAGGGCTCCAGTGCATCTAGTCCGGAATCTCCATGCCAGGACTCTCAAGACTCACATCTGTGAATAAAATCCATCACATACCAATGCATCTCAGACATGCAAGCATCAATTTATGGCTAGAATACACCAATCACTTCTACATACAATAAACAATAGCTTCTTTTCCAATAGTTAATTTTTCATTCTTTTTCCCCCAAGCCAAGATCAAAATGAATGGGAACAATGAATGAGAAAGGATTGAATGGAGAGAGTGAGAAGAATTAATAATCTGTGTGTAACCCGCCAAACATCCCAAAGATGGGTTTATATATTTATTGGGAAATAAAGAATCACATGGTATTCCCCAAGAAGCTCATGCAACCACTTTTCTCAGTTAAATCTATTATGGGTAAAAAAAGACTTATCCCCTTGAGCCCCCTCTCTCATGGAATCATATCCCCCTATAACTCTTTTCCTTGTTCTTCTAGAAACAAATGAGGTATATTATTATTATTAATGATCAAGGGTTACATTTCCTTGGCACTCTGACCTCTTTTAGTTGTTTGGAAGCTCTGGCCTTTCATAAAATAAAAAAATACATTACTTAATTTGGAGAATCAAAATCTGGGTATTACATTCCCCTCCCCCTTATTTTGGCACTATCCTCAATGCATAAACAACATAGAAATTGAAATTTCAAAATTCCTCAAAATGTTGTGGGTACTCTGCCCACATCCCATTTTCATGCTCCCAAGTAGCATATTTAGGACCGTAGCAAATGCATTGAAATTTTACTAGTTCTATGACTCAATTCTAGAGCACTTACTTTTTTTTCCAATATGCACACTGGCTGGACCTGAAAGTATCCCTCTGGTTCTACCTAAATCAAATTCCAATCAATAGCATGGTTAGGATCGTGTACATACTTTTTTAGAAAAGAGACATGAAATACATTATGCACATTTATGGAAGTAGGGAATGCAAGCATGTATTCAATTGGCTCTATTATGTCCAATATTTCGAATGGACCACAAAATCTGGCTGCTAGATTTGTACAGATGTCCAACTTCAATGAGCTCTTCTTGGGATTCACTCTCAAAAGTACATGTTCTCCCACTTTAAAATCTCTATTTGTCCTGTTATTATCTACATAAATTTTCTGTCTATGTTGTGCTACCTTCAAATTATGTTTAATTCTCACCATTTGGTCTTCCATTTCCTTAAGCAATTCTGGACTAAGTACCACTATCTCCGTTAGGTTATCCCGACTTACTGGATTATTGCATTTTCTACCATCCAAATCTTCGAATGGGGTCATCTTCAAGGAACATCGATACCCATTATCATAGGCAAACTCAACCAAATGCAAGTAATCTTCCCACTTAGATGGCTTATCCATCACATACATTATTAACTTGTCTTCTATTACTTGGTTGATTCTCTCTGTCTACCCATCTGATTGTGAATGGTATGTTGTTCTAAAGTTCATATTTGTGCCAAATCCATTGAATAATCCCCTCCAAAAATTTCAAGTAAACTGTGTATCTATGTCTTAGATGGTTTCCTTAGGTATTCCATACAACCTAGCAATCTCCTTCATGTACGTTTATGCAATATTTGTTGTTTTATGAGTCATTTTTACAGGAACAAAATGAACATAATTTGTCAATTTTTCAACCACTTCCATTATTGAATCATGTCACTTTTTTGTTTTGGGCAACTTATTTATAAAATCAATGGTTACCACTTCCCATTTATTCTCTGGTATTGGTAATGGTTGCAGCAAACCTGTTGGGTGTTTATGCTGAACTTTGTTTCTCTGACATTCCATGCATCTGGAAATAAAATCATAAACATCCTTATTCATCCTAGGCCAAAAGAATTGGATTTTTACTACTGTAATTTTTTTCTGGTAACCGAGATGTCCTACATATAGAACATTGTAAATTTCATTTAATACCAAATTACTAAGTTCTCTGGAACTAACTAGGAACATAAATTCTATTTTTGTGCATAAGAAATCCATCCTCTTTAATATCATACCCTTTGAAATTTTGTTGTACATTCTCTTGATGTAAAATCTCCTTTACCTGTAGGTAATGATGGTCTATAACAACAATATTTAAAATTATTCTTTTTAAATCTGATTGGTGCATACTAATGGTTCTAGCATGCATGCAATGCACTCTCCTGCTGAGTGCATAAGAAACTTTATATTTTTCCCCTTGATATGCTTGATGTCAAAGTCACATTCACTTAAAAATTCCAGCCATCTTGTCTTCTTGGCATTCAATGTTGGTTTTTCAAAAATATATTTCAGACCACTATGGTATTTTCTTAATTCAATTTTTTTCCCCATTAAATAATTCCTCCACATATTCAATGCATGAACTATGGCAATAGGCTCCAAATTATGTGTGGAATAGTTCCTCTCATGTTGTTTAATCTTTCTAGACTCATAACTGATGACATATCCATTTTGAGTGAGGACTCCACCAAGTCCTTCTTTGCATGCATCTGTACAAACCACAAAATTATCATTTGGGTTAAAAATCTTTAAAATAGATGCACTAGTAAGTAATTCCTTCAACAAATTATTTTTTTCTTCAAATTTTGTTGTCCATTCAAATTTAGTTCCCTTCTTTTGTAAATAAGTGATGGGATGAGCAATCTTAGATAACCCTTCTATAAACCTATTGTAGTATCCGACCAATCCCATAAAAGATATGGTTTTTTAAACATTCCTGGGTGTTGGCCATCCTCTAATGGATTCAATCTTCTTTGGATCCACCACTATTCCTTGTTATGAAATAATGTGTCCCATGTAATGGATTTTCTCTTGGTAAAAAGAGAACTTACTAATATTGGCATACAACTGATGTTCCCTTAGTACTTGAAACACCAACCTCAAGCGATTTTCATGTTCTTCCTCAGGCTTAGAATAAATAAGTATGTCATCCAAGAACACAATGACAAACTTATCCAGATAATTTCTGAATATGCCATTCATTAATCACATAAAGACAACTGGTGCATTGGTCAGTCCAAAAGGCACCACTGCAAATTCACAATGTCCATACATGCTTCTAAAGGTTGTCTTAATAATGTATTCTTCCTTCATTATTACTTGGTGGTATCCATATCTTAAGTCTTTCTTTGAGAATATCTTTTCTCCTCTTAGCTGATCAAAGAGGTCATAAATTCTGGGTAGAGGGTATTTTTTCTTCACAGTGGATTTATTAAACCATCTAAAGTCAATATACAACCTCAATGTTCCATCCTTGTTTTTGAAAAAGAGTATTGGTTCTCCCCAAGTTGAAACACTTATGTGTATGTACCCTTTCTTCATCAATTCCTTCGGCTGCATTTGTAAGTCTTTTAATTCTAGTGTACTCAATCTGTAAGGTGTATTTGATACCAGGGAAGCTCCTGATACTAAATCAATAATGAATTCTAAGTCCCTCTTTGGTGGTAATCCTGGTATTTCTTGAAATACATCCTTAAATTCTTGCAATACTGAAAAGGATTCAAGGCTTGGCCATTTTGTCTTTTCTGGTTCCTACACATGAGATTCATACAATTGATATCCCTTCCTAAAAAATATCTTCAATTGTAAGGATGAAATATCCCTTATATAAATGGGTCTTGGAATTCCTTTCACAATGATATATTTTCCTTCTTCATCAAGACATGTAAATGTCTTGTCATGACAATCTAGGACAACATGATGCTTGTACAACCAATCCATTCACTACTACATATGGGTGGAAAACTCCATGTTGTATTTCGACAGTACCGACAAAATCGACCGTACTGTTGGATTTTACTTACATTTTTTGTATTTAAAAAAAAAGTCCCATCGCTTGTCGAGTATCCGACACAAGGGGCTTTATCGTCAAATTCCATTGAATATATGACAGTTGACTAGGTCAATGATCTATCTTTCGCCACATACCAAATTTTGATGCAACCAATATTTTTTACCATTACACGTCTCTCTAGTCAACAACCATCAGAAGTTCAACGAAAAAGTGATATATAATAAAAAAAGTATGACGTTGTTTCTATACTAGTGACGGTTTGCATAGGTTATAGGGGATAGTTTTTGGTCAGGATACAATTGTTATTTTATTTTTTTAATTTCATTACAAACAGTTAAACTACTGAGGTTGATTTTTGAAGATAATCATCACTGAAAGTTTGGTAAGGAAAACTATCACTTAACATTCCTCCAGGAGGACAAGCAGATGTGAGATCTGCATTGGAGGCTTTGGGTGATCAAAAATGTTATTTCCCTTGTAAAATATGCAGGGGTTATAATAGAAGGAGAATTTTAATAAAAAAAACTAAAATACATTGTAGAGAGTATGGACACCTTGAAGGAAGGAATGAATATCGTTCATTGGTAAGTTATTCATTATATGTCTTTATATTGCGGATTGTTTTTGTAAATGTTTATATGTTAAATGTAGAAGAAAAATAATCAATTCTTTTTTCTTTATGGATGTATTCTATGTACACAACAAATTGGGAGTAAGTTAAGAAGAGAAGAAGTAGATATAAGATGTGGATTTTAATTAGGGTTTAGGGTAGGTTTTAGTGGTTAAGGGGTTTAAGGTTTAGGGGTATAGGGTGTAAGGGGTTTGGGGTTAATATTTTAGCGGTCTAATGGTTAATAAATCCATATTAGTGGTCAATGGTTAAGGGGTTAAGGGTTAATAGGTTAGGGTTTAAGGTGGGTTTAGGGGGTTTAGGTATTATGGGATTTAGAGGTTAATGGAGTTTTAGGGAGTATGGGTTAGGGGTTTAGGGTTAGGGATTAAGGGGTTAGTCTGGGTTAGGGATTAATAGTTTAAGGGCTTAGGGGGTAAGGGGTTATTTGTTAATGGTTTAGGGTTGAATGGTTTATGGGTTAGGGATTGATGATATGGATTATGTTGAGAACAAAATGAGAAAAAAACAATAATATAGCAGAGAACACAAAAATATAGTGAACCCAACTTATATTAATGAATAAGAGAGAAAAACATTTTACAACACAAACTGGAAGAATGGGGTAGCTTCTCTTTGAAAAGAAAGAGATGTTGGCTACAATTCATTCACAAAAAAGGTTTACATCACACCCCATTGAATGCTTAGAGGGCATCCTTCACCTCAATTATATATGAGAGAGTTAGAGGAGAACAATTCCCATGATGCATGTGGGATAAATTAGTCTAAGTTTATAAAATTCCATAGGCATGTAAAACACTAGGAATTCTCGAGTGGTCACCCATCCCAGTACTACTCTAGCCCAAGCGTGCTTAACTGTGGAGTTCTAATAGGATCCAGTGCATTAACGCTATGTTGTAAGCATGTACACACGACCACTAGGAAATAATTACATGATATCTATAATTAACAAATGAAAATGGAATTACATTCCATTCCCCGTCAAAAGGGTGAATATAATGGTTTATCAAAACCATAGGCTTGAAATGTTGATTCAGTGGAAAAGGTGGATGGCCACCGAGATCCACCTGGATCATTCCTCCCTCCTTAGGAAGCAATGGTCCCCATTGCATCAATTTCCCTAGGGAGATGGCGAAACTGTTACTAAATCCGAACCTTGGTGAGCCTCTTTCCTTGTTGAAGTAGATGTCTTTCTTGTACTTTACTTGTGGAAGGATGTCATGAACCTGTTGGAGGTGTTGGATCCATTCAACATATTTGGCTACATGATATTCCTTGGTATGCATGTGGGAGGACTCTGTTAGTGAAGATGCAACAAGGAGATCTATATCAATGGGGGCTAATGGTTGGAACCCCTAGCATACCTGAAAAGGTTCATGGACAATAGAGCTATGCTAAACATATGGAAGACTCTCATTCTCTTTGTGGTCCTATAAAATCTTATCGACCTGATTATGATGGATAGAAACATCTTGAGCCGAGGTCGTAGTGGTTGCAGTGACCTTCTGTTCACCATTTGAATGGATCATGAAGAGGGAAAACTTTGTGGTCTGAGATATTACGTTGTAACATTGTTTTTTTGATATCAATGAAGTGGTAGTAGTTGGAGATACCTATGGTACCCTGTAGAACTGACCTCCCATAATAAAAATGGCATTGTTGGGTCAAGACTCATATATAGCATTACATTTCCACATATATGGTTCTCCTAAAAGAACATCATAGACTTCAAGCCAAGCAACATCAAAAAGTACCTCATCCTTGAAGGGCTTGATGCCATAGGAGATGAGACACTATTGGCTGACATGGATGTCTTATCCCTGGATCAACCATCCGATGGTGTATGATTGAGGATGTGGCATCGTTGGCAGCTTCAATATCCTAACAATTGTTAGGGATAAATATATATGCACTATTAATTCCCACATTTAATTATCAACCAGGGCTCATAAGCTTCGAGGTGCAGGCACAGAAAACATAGGATTAGAGCTTAGTCTAGCCTAATCTAAAGTCGGCAAAACAATCTTCAAACCCACACTGCAACAAATTAACACTAAGGATTCATCATTGGGATGTAGGAATAACTTAGTGCTATAAAGGTTTAGATCACAGTCTTTCATGCACTCGGTGATGTTCGTGTGATTAATCATGAGTAGCTTACTTAATTTTTCTATCCTTCAATGATTATTTCCTATAGCGGATCCACACTTAAATGCGGATCCACACTTAAATGCAATAAAATAAAGAAGCAAACGAAAATGAATTCAAATGACAAGAAATAAACTAATGGGAAAGCCAAATCACAATGAAAGCAAACTAATAATGACCAATAAGAAAATTTAATCTAAAATTAGATCTCAAGAATAATTCTTCAAATGGTTACAAGTGTCAACAATAAGAGTGGACTCTACATGAAAATGCATAAAATAATAATGAATATCCAATTAATGACAAGATTGCCCAATGAGAAATGCACTCTTTTATGTTCACTCAAATTACGGATTTGACAATTTCTCACAAATAGTAAAAAATCAGAGTGTAAGAAGATGGTGTTTATTTCTGCAATTAAAGACTATGTGCATATAGTGATTCTTTGTAAATCAAACAATCTCTTAAAACATAAAGAAGCATAAAAAGAGATGAAAGAATGGACTGAAAGTGATTTTGATTCTCCATGGTTTGGATGACTGACTTAGAGGCAAAGGTCTCTCATAAAGAATCAATGATGGGTGAGGTGAAATATCTTCGTCAATCAATATCTAAATTTCAAATCTGATCTGAGTATATTTAATTGACAGAGGATAAATATATTTTATTAATAAAAATGTTGATGGATATGGGATAGATCATATAAATGTGGTGGAAGAGTATGGTCTTGATCAATTCACACAAGAGGAATGAGGGTGCAAATATATGGATGAATGATTTTGTATTTTTAATTTATTTTCTTGTGTAAACAAAACTCAACTACCATAATCAAATTGAGTGTGAGAAATATGAATACAAGCATGGAGTGGCTATATTAATAATTGTGAGTGCATGAAACATGGAATTCAATCAAGGTGCAGAAGCATAACAAATGAAAGTACAAAGGATAATGTGAATTGCATGCCAATGAAGAATCACTCTTGAGTTTTTAATAACTCTAAATTCATAAAAATAAATCAAATAAACAAGTGGAAATTAAGCCACACATAAGAAAACTAGAAATACAATTATATTCTATTCTACTAAACAAGTTAAAACATGACAACACTTACCCATACTGAGGGGCCCTTCCTAGATGGTCAGTGATGCCTGAGAAGATCAGATCAAGCCAAGGAGATGCATAATCGATCAACAATAATCATCTTTTCATTTAGTCATGGAACTCTAATTTTACATGGCAACCAACTCCTTAAAGCTTTCTTGCAAGAATAAATCTCTCCTTTACAAAATCTTCATGAAAATAATGGCTTCTTCTCATAGCCCTATGATGCTTATTTATACATGAATAATCATTGAGGAGTGGATGGGACCGAATACCAATGCTTATATTTCAAATATTACATTTTTAGATAAAATCCTCAAAAATCTGGGTTTTATTGCAATTTGGGCAGATTCGAGTTAGTCCCCCACCCATATCTTCCAAACCAATTCTAATTTTGAAAAACTGCCCAAATGATACTCAATTTTCCATATTCTAGACAAAACCCACTTCGTAGAATTTCTAGATCTGATGCCATCTGCATGGAAATCGAGGTGCAAGTTGGCAGTTTGAGTTTTTCAATAATTTTAGTAGAATCATTCCCCCTGAGCTGGAGGTCCACACATGCAAGATGGGTGAATTATGTCTCACATGTTCGCATGAAAACATCATTCTGGACAAAACCCATGTACCCGATTTTCCTCTAGAAGCTTTCCAAAATTTCGAATTATTTCTAGTACCGGATTAGCACAGTTGGTACCGGATTAGAACAATTGGTACAAGATTAGAACAATTAGTACCTGAATCTTATAGCCAGGGTTTTAGTACCAAATGAACAAAATCATGACTATGGGTACCAGACCAACGCGATGGTAGTACTGGATGGATCTAGTACCGAAATAGGCACAATCTGGTACCAAATGAAGTTGGTACTGAAAGAGGCAGAGAGCTGGTACCAGATGAACGCAAAGGTAGTACTGGATCACTACAGAGTATTGGATGACATGGAGTGTGGGTACCAGATGAATTTCCAGGCACCAGTTGACTGTAGAACCTTCTGGTACCGGATGACTTGGAGTATCGGACGACCTGCAACGCAGGTACCGGAACAGGGATAATACAGGTACCGGAACATGGATAGTGCACATACCAGAACCTGAACAGTACAAAACATGTTGTTTGGACATAGAAACATATGATTAAACCATCATCGACAAAAATGTTGTATAATCATCCTTTTAATCACTAAAAATATGAAAAACTATGTATTAACCACATAGGATGAATAACAAGAGATAATGGAGGTTTATGGTGTAATTAGCGATATATTATTGACGAAATGCAGGGAGAAGGTTGAATGATGAGTGTATTTGTATGGCAGAAAGTATGAAAAAACTGGAGCTCAACAACAACCTTGGCTGAGATCATGTTCTTTTGACTCTTGTTGTCAACAATGAAATGCAATGGGGTCCCATTTACCCACATCTGCGAGTGGAAGAGGTGCTCCCCCTCCTCAAGATCCTCTGGTTCTTCTAGTTGTATTGTTGTGGTCGTAATGGTAGCATGGGGTTCTGCATCAATTATTTGTTTCCATTTATTTTCCTTTGAATCAAAGTCCAAGTTAGGTTATGATTCATTTTCTTTGAGCTTTTCCACCAATCACTGTTTAGAGTGACATTCATTGGTGTTGTGCTAGGGGATGTTGTGGAACTCACACCACATTTCAGTGTCTTTCTTAGAATTATTGTTACCCTTCTTTTCCCATGTCTTGGAATGGCTCTCTTGAGGTTGGACTTCCTTTCTTTTCCCTTCGTTCTGTGAGTTAGGGTTTCCTTTTCCATGATTTTGTTGTGGCATATTTTCAAACTTGAACTCCTAATTAGTCTTCTTCTTGAATTTCTGCTCAATTTTTACTTGTACCTTGAAGGTTGACTCACCTTAGAAATGGTTTCTTGTCAAATATGCCTCAGTCACCACCATCAAAAGTCTTCGAAGGATCTGAGCGAAGTTTTCCATCATCTCGTTCCTCTGTCACAAGAAGGATTCCTCGATAAATGTCTTGAAAGGATCTCTTGATTTTTCATCTCTCTTTTCTTCTACCATGGGAGGTTGCTTGGGATGGAAATAACGGTTGTCCTCAAGAGAAGCTAGCTCAACGCCCAACTCTCTATACCATGACTTCGTCGGGGACCTACTATGAGAAATGATAAGGAGCATATTTCTCTGATACCACTGATTTGGATTATGCTGAGAAAAAAATGAGACAATAACAATAATATAGAAAAGAACACAAAAATATAGTGAAAACCAACTTCTATTAATGAATAAGAGAGAAACACACTACAAAACACAAATTGGCAGAATGGAGTAGCTTATCTCTAAAAAGAAAGAGATGTTGGCTACACTTCATTCACTAAAACCTTTACATCACACTCCATTGCATGCTAAAGGGGCCTCCTTCACCTCAATTATATATGAAAGAGTGAGAGGAGAACAACTCCCATGATGCATGTGGGATAAATTAGTCTAATTTTATTAAATCCCATAGGAATATAAAACACTAGGAATTCCTGGGAAGTCACCCATCCTAGTACTACTCTAGCTCAAGCGTTCTTAATTGCAGAGTTCTAATGGGATTTGGTGCATTAACACTATGTTGTAAACATGTACATAATACCACTAGGAAATCATTACATGATGTATGTAATTAACAAATGAAGATGGAATCACATTCATTCCCCATCAAAAGGGTGGATATCATGGTTTATCAAAACCATAGGCTTGAAATGTTGATTCAGTGAAAAAGGTGGATGACCACCGAGATCCACCTAGATCAGTTAAGGGCTTAGGGGTTATGGGGTTAAGATGTTAAGGATTAGGGGGATAGGTTCTGAGGGGTTAGGGGCTAGGGATTAATGGTTTACAGGTTAGGGGTGGGTTAAGGGTTATGGATTAGAGGGATATATAATCTCTTAACCCCTTATAAATCGTGGTCTCCAAGTAGTGGGAAAGGTGCCATCGACTTAAAATTCGTGGTCACCAAGTGAAATAAAGGAGCAATATGAAATAATGATGAAGGAGAAATAATGATGGAGAAATAATAATATGTTTTTTTGTTGGTTGTGACTATATATCTCACATAGTGTCTCTCTTTCTAAATGTCAAGAAAAGTAACATTTTTCCTATATTTTTTCAACATATTCATAAACATCTTGATAAATTGCACAAGATTCATCATTGATTTGTTTTTTTTGTTTCTCAATATCAACTAAGATGATTTCTCCATATAGAATAACAACCCCTAAGTACTCCTAACCCTTGGATGGATAATAAATTTTTAACCCCTAAACCCTTAGCCCTTGACCCCTAAACCATTAAGTACCCCTATACTTGAACCCTAATTACCTATTAAACCCTAACCCCTTAACCCATAACCCATAAACCTTGCATCACTAATGTGTTAACCCCTAATCCCTCATCTCTCAACCCCTTATAAATTAAATTGTGGTCTCCAAGTTGGGTCGGGGGAAGTTTCCATCCACTTAACACTTGTGGTCTCCAAGTGAAATCAAGCAAGAATGTGACATAATGATGAAGGA
>JASDQU010241154.1:132162-142506 GCA_032191745.1 Picea mariana | reverse complement strand
CTTTCCTTATTTTAGGGTTAACCCACTTCTAATTTCTCCATTAAATTTATTATTGAATTAATTTATTTTGTATTCACTCTAAATTATAGTACACTCATCATTCACTTTATTATTTACCTTTTAAAATCTCTTAAACCACTTTGACTACTTTGACCTTTTGGGGCTTCTAGATGACATATGAGGGTCCTCCAACTTTGTAAGGCCATAACTCTCAAACTGTGAGGAGTTATGTGATGTTCCACATACCACCAAAAATGGAATGACATGTACTATCCATATAGAATAGTATTACCTGAAAAATTCACTGGTGTTCATCTCATTATTCCACAAATAAGCATGGGTTCTCTAACCATACCTCTAGGATAACTCAATCCGCAAAGCGTCTTCTCGTGAGGGCTTTCACCATAAGGGGACCACTTTGGAGTTCATCCATTTCTACTTATTATCAACCATTAAAAGACAATAACAAGTCATCTTTAAATCAAACAATATTGAGTCCATTACCCAACCTTTGTGCTACGGGGCTTTCTTCAAGGGTTGACATCAATGACAACCAACCTTAGTCAACAAAAGCTTCTTTAATGGATTCCAGGAAGACCATGCATCTTTGGAATTGTCAATATGAAAAAACATGTGTTCAGTTACAAAAGAACGTAGCAAAGAAAGTGTTTTTTCATCTTTCAAATTCCATTTTGCTAAAGAAGTAGCATCGATGGGATTAGTTGGAGCAGTATCACCATCATAGATATTACACGATAATTCATTATAGATCAAAGTGTTATGCATGTGCCGACTCCAAGATTTGTTATTCTTGGGTCCATGTAACTTATCTGATTCTTTGAATAAATTGATTAATTTAGACATTATGTTTGTTGCAAGATTGCAAATGAATAATCCAAAAACTCCAAAAGAGAGATGCAAGGCACCAAAAAGAAGTGTACACAATCCACACAAAAATAACACTTTTAAGGGCTTGGCCTTGACCCTTTAAAAGTCTCGTTGGAAACAGAGTTTAAGAGATTATTTCACTAGACCCTTCTCCACTTCAAAAATTTTCAAGACTACAATCAAAATCTCTTTTACAAGGTATATAGCCTTTTTCACCTTTTTACAAATAGCACAATGTGCCCCCCCGAGCTAAAATCAAACATTAAGTAACACTACTCAAAAGTCTAATAATCAAAATTATTTTTACAAAAAAAATCTCCCTTTAATCCACTTATCACTTCAAAGAGTTTTCCTAAATAATATTGTATTAAAATATTCTTTATAACAAAAAGGTGTGGGACAAAAAGACACACCAAATTGCACCTCAAATATGCCTCAGATACACGTGCACCAGGTGGATGGATATCGTTTATGCCATGCGTTATACCCAACTGTACATTGACAGCTGACTATGGTGGGAAGGCCCCCTTTGCGGCTCCCTCATCAGATCATGATCCTCCAATTAAGTCTCCAATCGTTCTTCTGAACCCATGTAAATTGGGGGCCAACATTGATGTCGTTCCCATCCAATTCGGGTGTCATTTACGCAGCAAGGTCGAATGAGGATCTAAAAGCTTTAAGAAATCTAGAAGCAAAGGCGAGATTGCCATAGATCACTTTGAAATAGAAAATTGAAGCATGAAATAGAAAATTGATCCCTTATGATATCTTAGCGGTGGACAACTGAAGCGATATCTTGTTATTTGTTCATTACGACTCATTTGCAGGAGATAAAATTGGTGGTTGTCAATTTTACTATTGATTGCATGCATTTTATAGGACTACCATTGCTACTAGATCCTGTGGCTTTTACAGGACTACCATGGCTACCAGATCGCACGCCTTTTACATGGCTACCACTACTACTAGATCACCCGCCTTTTATAGGACTACCACTTGGGAAAAAGGAGGCTCAAGTGGCTCACCAGTAATTAATTTTCATGGACAAGCAATTGGGCTAAATGCTGGAGGAAATAATTACACTTCTTCTGCGTTTTATCTTCCGCTGAATGGAGTGGTAAGGGCATTGAAATTTTTTACAGAAGTGCAATAGTAATGTTGTGCATATTCCTTGAGGCACACTCCATATGACTCTTTTACATAAGGGATTCAATAAGGCACGTCGGTTAGGGATTCAAGGCAAGACTGAACAATTTATGAAACAAGATTTTCCTGTCGAGACGAGAATTCTTGTCATAAAATCCGTGGTGCCTGGAGGTCCTTCTCACAAGATGTATTTATAAACTAGGGATCTGCTTGTCCGTGTGAATGGTGATTTTGTAACACAATTCTTGAAGTTGGAGACAGTGATGGATGATTATTTCAAAAAGACTATCGATTTATAGGTTGAAAGGTGTGGTGATCTTGTAAAAAATATTTTGGAGGTCCAAGATCTGCAATCTATAACTCCAGATTATTTCTTGGAAGTAAGTGGTGCCTTGATTCATCCTCTATCGTACCAACAAGCTAGGAATTGGTGAGTTATATTTATAGTTCTAAAACAACAGATCCAAAAATTGACAATACTCTCTATAAAAGAAAATGGATTGATAATTGCCAGATTTATACATAGATCTGTAGCAATTTTACAAAAAGGAGCCCTTTTAAAAAATAAAACGATGGAACTATGAGATCTAAAATATGCCTAGATATCAAAGATGTATATGAAAGAGAGTGGCTATTAATCAAATCTACAATCTTTAAAATTGGAGATCTATAAAATTTAGAACTCAAAATGAAGATTCAATTAAATATTGAAAAACAGATAGCCACAATCACAATAACTTTTTCCTTATTTTAAAACAACAACAGATTATCTCGGTACCATTGCTCTTGAGTTTGAAGAGATTCGGGTTGATGTCAAGGAGACTTTTTTTCTTCCTCAGTCCATCACCAATTCTCTTCCATCATAATTTCACCATGGCTCTGATACCATGTTGACAAAGTGTCCTCGGACATGTAATTTTATTGATATGGAAAATGTTGTTACAATATGAAGTGAGAACTCATAATCTACTCCTTAAACTCACTTGAAGAAGGAGGTAGTTTATATAGCTCAACTCTAAACTAAAAAATAGGAGAACAACCAATCACATAATCACATGAGTATGATAGGTGTCCTTATCCTAACAAACTAGAATAAACTAATTTCTTAAAAACATTTACTTTAAAAAATACTTAGAATATAGAACTTTAGGGTTATGAGGCTAACACCACTACTATGAGCACCTAGAAATTGTTCATTTGTTTGATACAATGCACATTGGGAAGAATGTAACATAAACATTATGGTGAATCTTAGATGGAAGGAGTGACAAAGAAAAAAATGCCAAGATTTGTAATGACATTAAGGAGGCCACATGCAATGTAAAGTGTGATTCACTCAAATAGAGATGGATACCAAAACATAAGCGCCCTTCCATGGTTATTGAAAAAATTAAATTTCCCATTGAATTTTCTTCAAACATAAAGAATATCCTAACAAAGAAAGGTGACTTAGGTGGGGTAAAAACACATGATTGACATACCTTGATTAAAGTAATTATTCTGGTGTATATATTTCTATACTACCGAAACATCTTGTTAGTGTTTTTTTTCTACTAATTTGGAAATAAATAATGATTCATTTTTTTTTTGTTACAATATGTTCTACCTCTATCTCTCCCAAACAACTTTGACAACAATATCAAACAAGTTATATATGATCTTGGAAAATACACGAGGTAAGTGGTGATTTCTATGCAAAGTGTAATTTTTTCAATTCATTGTACAACTTATATTTGAATGCATGTGTTTTACTTATAATGTAGTACTATATACTTTTTTGTTGAAACCTTTGATTTTCTTGCATCATTTGTAGATGGTTGTCATCTAAAGAAATATATAAATAAGATATAAAGTATTGAAGGAGACAAATTCCTAATGTGTGAAATGAAAAAGTATCTACCTCCAACATTTTTCAATGCACAAGAACACTACCTTGTACACTAACTTGAGGAGATTGAAAAGTGTGGACCTGTACACACAGGGTCATGTGGATGGTTGAGAGGCACTTGAAATAATTGAAGGATTTTCTTAGACAAAGAGCATGTCCTGCGGGTTCTATGGTAGAGGGGTATATGGTATATCAAACCATGGTTTATATTACTCAATATATTCCTAAAATATCTGCAAGTATTAATGTGGATCACATTTGGGATGTCAAATCCATCAACAACTTTGAAGGGGAGCACCTGTTGGGGAAAGGTAGAATGAGGAAAGTGACATGTAAGTAGATGGTGGGGATTTATAACATTTGACCTTTTTTCTATATGTATATCGTACTTATTTAATTTTTAGTTTTCCTTTATAATCCATTATTATGAAGGTATACCATGGTAACTTATTATATGCAAATTGTTTTATTTTACTACAGCTAGTCGAGAGTGGGATGCAATATGTTGGATGCTTTTGCTGACCCATGTTCTGATATCAATAGGTTTCCAACAAAACCTAAAAATTATCGACCCTCTTGGTAAACCAGAAGGAAACGTCATGCACAGAGTGCACATCGCAGTCTCACCCAAGATAGATTTATGGGGGACTGCAATACTCAGATGTTTGCAGTCCAGGAAGGGATTGGGGATGGATTTTGATCCTTTTCCCCATGCATAAAAATTATTTTTCATTCATCTAAATCTAGTTTTCATTCATTCATTAAACTACGCATGCATGTTGTCATAATAAAATTAACCATTCATTCTTTAAATGATAATTAACATAACGGTAAAATAACCGTTCATGACACATAAAAATAGTAGGTTTACCGTGGTTCACCCCCCCGGGGCTACGTCCACAAAGATCTGTCTCTTCTTCTCTTTTATTCATCTTTCTGCAAAAATTGCGTTGCATGCATTGCATCTTTTTTCTTACAATAAAAAAGGAGGGTAAGTAACCTCTGTGAAGAAGACTAGACCACACCAGGATCCACATCCTGTGACCTAACCCCAAAAAACTATCTCATTCAGAACAATCGACCAATGACCAATGAACAACCAACAAATGACCAACCTCTACTAGATCTCATAGGCCTTTATTTATCCTATTCTACTGGCTTATATCCATTACATTCATCTCCAAAACCCTAACCTTAACATGGCTAGGTTTGACTGCATGTGCACCACACAACTTTTCCTCCATCTTCCACATGTTGCTTTCCCTTCCTTTTTATGCATGCTGCTTTTTCTCCACCTATGGTGTGCACTCCAAAAATAGACTTATTTTCCCCAAAATAGTCCTACGCCCAAAAATAGACTTCTTTCTCCCAAAATAGGCATGCGCCCAAAATATAATTTTCTTTCCCAAAATAGGCCTGCAACGCCCCCAACATGGACATGTGGCTCATATCGAGCCACTCATGCGGTGTGCACTCCTTGCACAACATTAGCCAAGTCATGGAACTTTCCTTCTAGTTCCACCCATTTGGCTTTCTCTTGTGCAACTTTCTCTTTGAACTTCTCTGTGCTCTCTGCATGGACCCGTTCCGTCCTTGTCTTATCCTCCTCCAATTCTACAATTATTTCCATTGCTTGCTCCTGGAGTGGCTCGAATTGGTCTTGCCTTGCTTGCTTATTTTTTTGCACGGTTTTGAATTCCATTTGCAGGTTCTTCATCTCCTGTGTTCATTTCAATATTTCAGTGATGCTCATGGACTTTTGTCACAAGTTAAAATATTGCATTGCAGTGTTGACCTTCTCTTCATGCTTATCCAACTATTGGAGCTTCTCGTCTTCCTCAAGACTAGTCCATATCTGCACAATCTTCTCAAAGAGTTATGAAACTTTCTTGGTTTCTCTTTTGATCATATCTATTTGCAGGAATTCTTGTTTTTCTCTTTCGGTTGTGACTTCAGGAGGAGTCATAGGGGTAATTTTTTCCTTCAAATCCTCTATCTCCCGCGTATACCCCTCGATAATCTGCACAATGATCTGTATCTTTTCTTCTGCGCTTATGTCCGCTGCTTGTGTGTTGTATGGAACTATCTTGAATAATTCCTGCAACTTCTTTTCGAGGTTATCGACACGTTGCTTCTCCTCTTGTGTCTCCATCTTGACCTTCTCTAGTACCATCTATAGTGCTTTGTCACCATATTTGGAAATTGCTAGGTTTGTCGCATCTACCCTGGTGCGTGATTGTATCTCCTAGGCGACACTGACTTGTAATCGGTACAATGATTTAGTTGGTATTTTTGCTAACAACAACTCTACTTGTGCCACCTCCTTAAGTGGTGTATGCACTAGTTCTTCCTCTAGCTGCAACATCGTTGTTGTAATGCAGAAGGTTGGAATTCCCTGCACTATGATTTGTATTCCGTCCCCTTCCTCTGTCGATCGATGCGTTGGTACCCGTCCTTGATCCCATGTGTGGGATGCTTGTATCCATTCCATAACTTTTTTAACTGTCGTCAATTCTTGCATGATTATTTCCCACTGGTTCTCGACTTCCTTGTATTCTTCAGTTTCCCAGTCCTAAACCCTTTCTTCCACCAATTTTGCTTCATCCACGATAATTGTGTATTCCAGGATGTCCTTATGGACCTTGGCCTTCTCGCGTGCCCCCCTATTTGTATTACTGATCTTTTTGATGTTCCAACGTCTGTTTGGACCATCGTTGTTGGGGTTCCTTCTTCGGATATGTCCCCCTTTGCTTTTTCTTTCTATTTGGGGACATTTTCCTTCTTCCCTACCTGTCCATTGGTATTTCATGCACTATCATTTTTCTGTGTCCTTGGTTTCAAATATGGAATTTTTTTCTAGGATGGATTTTTTGTCATTGTGATTCCTCCTGCAGATGTCTATGATAGGCTTGCTTCAATTCCCTTTTCCTTAGGTATTTCCTTACATATAACTGGGACTTTCCATTCATCCAGCCAATCTTTGATAGCCCAATCTATTTATTTTGCACTGATGCAGTATTGAAGTTGTATCCATTCCTTATCTGGATCCCCGTGCACTTGGATCTACACGTTGTGTCGCATAGCCTTGAATTTGGCTATACCCTTGTACTGCACGACCACCTCAGGATTTATTTGTCCACTATTGGCTATATTTTCCTTCATGTCGCTTAGATACCTGGAAAAGGTTAGCATTTCCACTTCTCCATTTTAGATATGAAGTGCTCCCTAAGGATTTGTATTGTGTTGCGCAACATTGTCCCACTTTGTCAGAAAAGTGTGAATATGTAAGCTCCTTCCATCCGATCAACGCTATCAACACTATCAACTACAAATGGTGGAACTTGGTCCCCAATTCCTACACATCTTTGTAGTTGTCTAGGAATAGATTCAATAAATAATGGGCCTAGCTTAACATGGTGTCGTTTGTGCATTGTGCTACTACTGCTACAACTCCTATGGGGATCTCCTCCTTGCGACATTTTTGAAGGAGTTTTCATTCCATCAGATTTGTTTGCATCTTGGTGGCTGTGTCACTAATCTGTTTGATGATTATGCATCGAAATCCACTTTTTGTTTTGTAGTTTTTATTCATTTCCTCCATGAGTGCCTTCTCCTTCGTTTTGTCATCCATGTATTGTGCGAGCTTCTCGCTATTTGATGGTAGTCTTGTGATGAACACAATCAACTCAACATCGATGGATACCAGCCTGTCCATCCATAATAATCCACCATGGAGGACTGCAAGTAATTGTTTGACGCAGATGTTAATGTCTTTCCCCTTGTTGAAATGAGGAATATCAATTAGATTAAGCATCCCTGTGTTGACTAGTCTTGCTATCTACTATTTTGGCTGCAACACCAGATCTCCTAGTGGTTCTGTGCCCAGGATTTCCATGTAAACTTGTTGTAAAAATTCAGGGAACTTTCTAGTGTTAGACACATCATGGTTTTCATACCTCAATTTCACAACACAACCCAACAATCCTAGTTTGGTTGCACCCCCTATGGAATGCAAGATAATACCATATATTCCTTGGGATTCTTGCGCCTTTTCTTCCTCTAGCTACAACATCGTTGTTGTAACATAGAAGGTTGGAATTCCCTACACTATGATTTGTATTATGTCCCCTTCCTCTGTCGATCATTGCATTGGTACCTATGTTTGATCCCGTGTGTGGGATGATTGTATCCATTCCATAACTTTTTTAACTATCATCAATCCTTGCATGATTATTTCCCACTAGTTCTTGGCTTCCTTGTGTTCTTTAGTTGCTCGATCTTGAACCCTTTCTGCCACCAAATCTTCTTCATTCACAATAATTGTGTATTCTGAGATTTCCTTATGGGACTTGGCCTTATTGTGTGGCCCCACTATTTGTATTACTGACCATTTTGATGTTCTTGCATCTGTTTGGACCATCGTTGTTGGGGTTCCTTGTCCGGTTATGTCCCCCCCTACTTGTTCTTTCTATGTGGGGACATTTTCCTTCTTCCCTACTTGTCCATTAGTATTTCATGCACTATGCTTTTTCTATGTCCTTGGTTTCAGATCTGGCTTATTTTTCTAGGATGGCTTCTTTACCGCTATGATTCCTCCTACAGATGTCTATGACATGCCTGCTTCAATTCCCTTTCCCTTAGGTATTTCCTTACTTATAACTGAGACTTTCCAATCATCAAACTAGTCCTTGATATCCCAATCTATTTATTTTTCATTGATGCAATATTGAAGTTGTAACCATTCCTTATCTGGAGCCCCAAGTGCCTGCATCTACATGTTGTGTCACATATCCTTGAATTTGGCTATCCCCAGGTATTGCACAACCACCTCGGGAGTTATTCACTATATATTGGCTATATTTTCCTTCATGTCACTTAGATACTTGGAAAAGGTGATAGCATTGCCACTTCTCCATTTCGGATATGAAGTGATCCTTAAGGATTTGTATCATGTTGCGCAAAATTGTCCCACTCTATCAAAAAAATGTGAATATGTAAGCTCCTTCCATCCGATCAACACTATCAACATTATCAACCATGAATGGTGGAACTCGGTCCCCAAGTCTTGCACATATTTTTAGTTGTCTAGGAACAGATTCAACAAATAAGGGGCCTAGCTTAACATGGTGTCGTTTGTGCACTATGTTGTTTCTACTACAACTCCTGCAGGGACCTCCTCCTTGCGACATTTCCGAAGGAGTTTTCATTCCATCAACTTTGTTACCATCCTAGTGGTCTCGTCACTAATTTGTTTGATGATTATTCCTCGCGATCCACTTTTTGTTCCGTAGTTCTTCTTCATTTCCTCCGCGAGTTCTTTCTCCTTCATTTTTTCATCCATGTGCTGCATGAGCTTCTCACTATTTGATGGAAGTCCTGTGATGAACAAAATCATCTTGACATCGATGGATATCGGTCTGTGCATCCATAAGAATATCTTTGATTTGCACTTCATCTTTCTGTGTAGAACCTACCATAGGTTGTGACCTTGGCCCGTCGGATTATTTTATTTCACTATCGATGCCATTTGTCTAGTGGGTTATTTTGACCCTGGATGGTTGCTGCTGGTTTCCTGTCACAAACAGGTTTTCCCCCCCCACACAAACCTATGAGTCAATGTCCATCCCTACCATCGTAGGGGCCTTACCGTCCTCCTCTACTAGTGTGGTGCTCACCAGTTCGGCCTATGGTGAAAGAATAACGTCGAAATCGATGATTCCCTTCGGTTTTGCATGCACCTATTCTTCCTATGTGGGCTCCTGCAGTGACTTGGTGCTGCTTCATGTTTTTCTTGCCGCTTGTCTTGGTGCACCGACCTTTGGTGGGGCCATCCTACATATATCTCAATGTCTACAACGTGCTACTTTTTCCCATTTCTTTTTTAATTTTCTTCATTTTCTTAGTTTTCCGCTTCCTCTTCCTCCTCTTTTTTAATTTTCTTAGTTTTATTCTTTTTAGGTCTTTTTGTAATTTTTCTTTCCTAACTGCTACTATAGTACACTATACATAGGGCTTCCTTACTACGCTGCAACTACTAAGAGTTAGTAGGTCGAATGTCCCTGTACAGTTTCAGTCGACTACCATTCACCATTCCTTGCAGTTTTGTTCCTATCAAGTCCTTTAGCTGCATAGATCCTCCATCTGTGACATACTTCACTTCATATGGCCCTAGCTAATGCATTTTTGTTAAGAAGAAAACATCAATATAGCATAGAAAAACCTCAGGAAAAGTACTCAACGCCTTGAAAAAGAGATAATTTCAGATAATAAGCCTCTTCGAGGGGGCAACCTCCTTTTACCCCACTTAAATTTTCAAATACAAGATGATTCAAAATAAAAATGTCTTCTTGGTATATATAGGAGACTAGGAGGTATAATTACAACTAATGGCCTAAAGGCGACATAAATAAAATAACATTACT
>JASDQU010241154.1:117634-129642 GCA_032191745.1 Picea mariana | reverse complement strand
AAGAAATATCTTGTTATTTGTTCATTACGACTCATTTGCAGGAGATAAAATTGGTGGTTTCCAATTTTACCATTGATTGCATGCCTTTTACAGGACTACCACTACTACTAGATCCTGTGGATTTTACAGGACTACCATGGCTACTAGATCGCAAGCCTTTTACATGGCTACCACTACTACCAGATCACCCGCCTTTTATAGGACTACCACTAGGGAAAAAGGAGGTTTGAGTGGCTCACCAGTAATTAATTTTCATGGACAAGCAATTGGGCTAAATGCTGGAGGAAATACTTACACTTCTTATATGTTTTATCTTCCACTGGATGGAGTGGTAAGGGCATTGAATTTTTTTACAGAAGTGCAATAGTAATGTTGTGCATATTCCTCTAGGAACACTCTAGATGACTATTTTACATAAGGGATTCAATAAGGCACATCGGTTAGGGATTCAAGGAAAGACTGAACAATTTATGAAACAAGATTTTCCTGCCGAGACGAGAATTCTTGTCATAAAATCTGTGGTGCCTGGAGGTCCTTCTCACAAGATGTATTTATAAACTAGGGGTCTTCTTGTCCATGTGAATGGTGGGTTTGTAACACAATTCTTGAAGTTGGAGACAGTGATGGATGATTATTTCAGAAAGACTATCGATTTATAGGTTGAAAGGTGCGATGATCCTGTAAAAAATATTTTGGAGGTCTAAGATCTGCAATCTATAACTCCAGATTATTTCTTGGAAGTAAGTGGTGCCTTGATTCATCCTTTATCGTACCAACAATCTAGGAATTGGTGAGTTATATTTATAGTTCTAAAACAACAAATCCAAAAATTGACAATGCTCTCTATAAAAGAAAATGGATTGATAATTGCCAGATTTATACATAGATCTGTAGCAATTTTACAAAAAATAGCCCTTTTAAAAAATAAAATGATGGAACTATGAGATCTAAAATATGCCTAGATATCAAAGATGTACATGAAATAGAGTGACTATTAATAAAATCTACAATCTTTAAAATTGGAGATCTATAAAATTTAGAACTCAAAATGAAGATTCAATTAAATATTGAAAAACAGATAGCCACAATCACAATAACGTTTTCCTTATTTTAAAACAATGACATATTACCTCAGTACAGTTGCTCTTGAGTTTGAAGAGATTCGGGTTGATGTCAAGGAGACTTTTTTTCTTCCTCAGTCCATCACCAATTCTCTTCCATCATAATTCCACCATGGCTCTGATACTATGTTGACAAAGTGTCCTCGGACATGTAATTTTATTGATAAGGAAAATGTTATTACAATCTGAAGTGATAACTCATAATCTACTCCTTAACCTCACTTGAAGAAGGAGCTAGTTTATATAGCTCAACTCTAAACTAAAAAATAGGAGAACAACCAATCACATAATCACATGAGTATGATAGGTGTCCTTATCCTAACAAACTAGAATAAACTAATTTCTTAAAAACATTTACTTTAAAAAATACTTAGAATATAGAACTTTAGGATTATGAGGCTAACACCCCTACTATGAGAACCTAGAAATTGCTCATTTGTTTGATACAATGCACATCGAGAAGAATGTAACATAAACGTCATGGTGAATCTTAGATGGAAGGAGTGACAAAGAAAAAAATGTCAAGATTTGTAATGACATTAAGGAGGCCACATGCAATGTAAAGTGTGATTCATTCAAATAGAGATGGATACCAAAACATAAGCGCCCTTCCATGGTTATTGAAAAAATTAAATTTCCCATTGAATTTTCTTCAAACATAAAGAATATCCTAACAAAGAAAGGTGACTTAGGTGGGGTAAAAACACATGATTGACATACCTTGATTAAAGTAATTATTCTGGTGTATATATTTCTATACTACCGAAACATCTTGTTAGTGTTTTTTTTCTACTAATTTGGAAATAAATAATGATTCATTTTTTTTTTGTTACAATATGTTCTACCTCTATCTCTCCCAAACAACTTTGACAACAATATCAAACAAGTTATATATGATCTTGGAAAATACACGAGGTAAGTGGTGATTTCTATGCAAAGTGTAATTTTTTCAATTCATTGTACAACTTATATTTGAATGCATGTGTTTTACTTATAATGTAGTACTATATACTTTTTTGTTGAAACCTTTGATTTTCTTGCATCATTTGTAGATGGTTGTCATCTAAAGAAATATATAAATAAGATATAAAGTATTGAAGGAGACAAATTCCTAATGTGTGAAATGAAAAAGTATCTACCTCCAACATTTTTCAATGCACAAGAACACTACCTCGTACACTAACTTGAGGAGATTGAAAAGTGTGGACCTGTACACACAAGGTCATGTGGATGGTTGAGAGGCACTTGAAATAATTGAAGGATTTTCTTAGACAAAGAGCATGTCCTAAGGGTTCTATGGTAGAGGGGTATATGGTATATCAAACCATGGTTTATATTACTCAATATATTCCTAAAATATATGCAAGTATTAATGTGGATCACATTTGGGATGTCAAATCCATCAAAAAATTTGAAGGGGAGCACCTATTGGGGAAAGTAGAATGAGGAAAGTGACATGTAAGTAGATGGTGGGGATTTATAACATTTGACCTTTTTTCTATATGTATATCGTACTTATTTAATTTTTACTTTTCCTTTATAATCCATTATTATGAAGGTATACCATGGTAACTTATTATATGTGAATTGTTTTATTTTACTACAGCTAGTCGAGAGTGGGATGCAATATGTTGGATGCTTTTGCTAACCCATGTTCTGATATCAATAGGTTTCCAACAAAATCCTAAAAACTATCGACCCTCTTGGTAAACCAGAAGGAAACATCATGCACAGAATGCACAGCGCAGTCTCACCCAAGATAAATTTATGTGGGACTGCAATACTCAGATGTTTGCAGTCCAGGAAGGGATTGGGGATGGATTTTGATCCTTTTCCCCATGCATAAAAATTATTTTTCATTCATCTAAATCTAGTTTTCATTCATTCATTAAACTACGCATGCATGTTTTCATAATAAAATTAACCATTCATTATTTAAATGATAATTAACATAACAGTAAAATAACCATTCATGACACATAAAAATAGTAGGTTTACCATGGCTCACCCCCCCGGGGCTACGTCCACAAAGATCTGTCTCTTCTTCTCTTTTATTCATCTTTCTGCAAAAATTGCGCTGCATGCATTACATCTTTTGGCTTACAATAAAAAAGGAGGGTAAGTAACCTCTGTGAGGAAGACTAGACCACACCAAGATCCACATCTTGTGACCTAACCCTAAAAAACTATCTCATTCAGAACAATCGACCAATGACCAATGAACAACCAACAAATGACCAACCTCTAATAGATCTCATAGGCCTTTATTTATCCTATTCTACTGGCTTATATCCATTACATTCATCTCCAAAATCCTAACCTTAACATGGATAGGTTTGACTGCATGTGCACCACACAACTTTTCCTCCATCTTCCACATGTTTCTTTCCCTTCCTTTTTATGCATGCTGCTTTTTCTCCACCTATGGTGTGCACTCCAAAAATAGGCTTATTTTCCCCAAAATAGTCCTACGCCCAAAAATAGACTTCTTTCTCCCAAAATAGGCATGTGCCCAAAATATAATTTTCTTTCCCAAAATAGGCCTGCATCGCCCCCAACATGGACATGTGGCTCATATCGAGCCACTCATGCGGTGTGCGCTCCCTGCACAACATTAGCCAAGTCATGGAACTTTCCTTCTAGTTCCACCCAGTTGGCTTTCTCTTGTGCAACTTTCTCTTTGAACTTCTCTATGCTCTCTGCATGGACCCGTTCCATCCTTGTCTTATCCTCCTCCAATTCTGCAATTATTTCCGCTGCTTGCTCCTGGAGTGGCTCGAATTGGTCCTGCCTTGCTTGCTTATTTTTTTGCATAGTTTTGAATTCCATTTGCAGGTTCTTCATATCCTGCGTTCATTTCAATATTTTAGTGATGCTCATGGACTTATGTCACAACTTAAAATATTTCATTGCAGTGTTGACCTTCTCTTCATGTTTATCCAACTATTGGAGCTTCTCGTCTTCCTCAAGACTAGTCCAGATCTGCATAATATTCTCAAAGAGTTATGAAACTTTCTTGGTTTCTCTTTTGATCATGTCTATTTGCAGGGATTCTTGTTTTTCTCTTTTGGTTGTGACTTCAGGAGGAGTCGTAGGGGTAATTTTTTCCCTCAAATCCTCTATCTCCTGCCTATACCCCTCGATAATTTGCACAATGATCTGTATCTTTTGTTCTGTGCTTATGTCCACTGATTGTGTGTTGTATGGAACTGTCTGGAATAATTCCTGCAACTTATTTTCGAGGTTATCAACACACTGCTTCTCCTCTTGTGTCTCCATCTTGAACTTCTCTAGTACCATATATAGTGCTTTGTCACCATATTTGGAAATTGCTAGGTTTGTTGCATCTACCCTGGCCCGTGACTGTATCTCCTAGGCGACACTGACTTATAATCGGTACAATGATTTAGTTGGTATCTTTGCTAACAACAACTCTACTTGTTCCACCTCCTTAAGTGGTGTATGCACTAGTTCTTCCTCTAGCTGCAACATCGTTGTTGTAATGTAGAAGGTTGGAATTCCCTGCACTATGATTTGTATTCCGTCCCCTTCCTTTGTCGATCGATGCGTTGGTACCCGTCCTTGATCCCATGTGTGGGATGCTTGTATCCATTCCATAACTTTTTTAAATGTCGTCAATTCTTGCATGATTATTTCCCATTGGTTCTCGGCTTCCTTGTATTCTTCAGTTTCCCAGTCCTAAACCCTTTCTTCCACCAATTTTTCTTCATCCACGATAATTTTGTATTCCAAGATGTCCTTATGGGCCTTGGTATTCTCGCGTGCTCCCCTATTTATATTACTGATCATTTTGATGTTCCAACGTCTGTTTGGACCATCGTTGTTGGGGTTCCTTCTTCGGATATGTCCCCCTTTGCTTTTTCTTTGTATTTGGGGACATTTTCCTTCTTCCCTACTTGTCCATTGGTATTTCATGCACTATCATTTTTCTGTGTCCTTGGTTTCAAATATGGAATCTTTTTCTAGGATGGATTCTTTTCCATTGTGATTCCTCCTGCAGATGTCTATGATAGGCCTGCTTCAATTCCCTTTTCCTTAGGTATTTCCTTACGTATAACTGGGAATTTCCATTCATCCATCCAATCTTTGATAGCCCAATCTATTTCTTTTGCACTGATGCAGTATTGAAGTTGTAGCCATTCCTTATCTGGATCCCCGTGCACCTGGATCTACACGTTGTATCACATAGCCTTGAATTTGGCTATACCCTCGTACTGCATGACCACCTCAGGAGTTATTTGTCAACTATTGGTTATATTTTCCTTCATGTCGCTTAGATACCTGGAAAAGGTGCTAGCATTTCCACTTCTCCATTTTAGATATGAAGTGCTCCCTAAGGATTTGTATTGTGTTGTGAAAAATTGTCCCAGTTTGTCAGAAAAGTGTGAATATGTAAGCTCCTTCCATCCGATCAACGCTATCAACACTATCAACCACAAATGGTGGAACTTGGTCCCCAAGTCCTACACATCTTTGTAGTTTTCTAGGAACAGATTCAATAAATAAGGGGCCTAGCTTAACATGGTGTCATTTGCGCATTGTGCTACTACTGCTACAACTCCTATGGGGATCTCCTCCTTGCGACATTTTTGAAGGATTTTTCATTCCATCATCTTTGTTTGCATCTTGGTGGCTGTGTCACTGATCTGTTTGATGATTATGCCTCACAATCCACTTTTTGTTTTGTAGTTTTTCTTCATTTCCTCCATGAGTGCCTTCTCCTTTGTTTTTTCATCCATGTACTGTGCGAGCTTCTCGCTATTTGATGGTAGTCTTGTGATGAACATAATCAACTCAACATCGATGGATACTAGCCTATCCATCCATAATAATCCACCATGGAGGACTGCGAGTAATTGTTTGACGCAGATGTTAATGTCTTTCCCCCTGTCAAAATGAGGAATATCAACTAGATTAAGCATCCCTGTGTTGACTAGTCCTGCTATCCACTATTTTGGCTGCAACACCGGATCTCCTAGTGGTTCTATGCCCAGGATTTCCATGTAAACTTGTTGTGAAAATTCAGGGGACTTTCTAGTGTCATACACATCATGGTTTTCATACCTCAATTTCGCAACACAACCCAACAATCCTAGTTTGGCTGCACCCCCTATGGAATGCAAGATAATACTATATATTCCTCGGGATTCTTGTGCCTTTTCTTCCTCTAGCTACAACATCATTGTTGTAACATAGAAGGTTGAAATTCCCTACACTATGATTTGTATTATGTCCCCTTCCTCTGTCGATCGTTGCATTGGTACCTATCCTTGATCCCATGTGTGGGATGATTGTATCCATTCTAGAACTTTTTTAACTATCATCAATCCTTGCATGATTATTTCCCACTGGTTTTTGGCTTCCTTGTGTTTTATAGTTGCTCGGTCTTGAACCCTTTCTACCACCAAATCTTCTTCATCCACAATAATTGTGTATTCCGAGATTTCCTTATGGGACTTGGCCTTCTTGTGTGGCCCCACTATTTGTATTACCGACCATTTTGATGTTCTTGCATCTGTTTGGACCATCATTGTTGGGGTTCCTTGTCTGGCTATGTCCCCGCCTACTTGTTCTTTCTATGTGGGGACATTTTCCTTCTTCCCTACCTGTCCATTAGTATTTCATGCACTATCCTTTTTCTGTGTCCTTGGTTTTATATCTGGCTTATTTTTCTAGGATGGCTTCTTTACTGCTATGATTCCTCCTACAGATGTCTATGACATGCCTTCTTCAATTCCCTTTCCCTTAGGTATTTCCTTACTTATAACTGAGACTTTCCAGTCATCAAACTAGTCCTTGATATCCCAATCTATTTATTTTTCATTGATGCAATATTGAATTTGTAACCATTCCTTATCTGGAGCCCCGAGTGCCTGCATCTACATGTTGTGTCACATATCCTTGAATTTGGCTATCCCCAGGTATTGCACAACCACCTCGGAAGTTATTCACTATATATTGGCTATATTTTCCTTCATGTCACTTATATACTTGGAAAAGGTGCTAGCATTGCCACTTCTCCATTTCGGATATGAAGTGCTCCCTAAGGATTTGTATCATGTTGCGCAAAATTTTCCCACTCTATCAAAAAAATGTGAATATGTAAGCTCCTTCCATCCAATCAACACTATCAACATTATCAACCATGAATGGTGGAACTCGGTCCCCAAGTCCTGCACATCTTTTCAGTTGTCTAGGAACAGATTCAACAAATAAGGGGCCTAGCTTAACATGGTGTCATTTGCACACTATGTTGTTTCTGCTACAACTCCTGCGGGGATCTCCTCCTTGCGACATTTCTGAAGGAGTTTTCATGCCGTCAACTTTGTTGCCAGCCTAGTGGTCCCGTCACTAATCTGTTTGATGATTATTCCTCATGATCCACTTTTTGCTCCGTAGTTCTTCTTCATTTCCTCCGTGAGTTCTTTTTCCTTCATTTTTTCATCCATGTGCTACGTGAGCTTCTCACTATTTGATGGAAGTCCTGTGATGAACACAATCATCTTGACATCGATGGATATCGGTCTGTGCATCCATAAGAATATATTTGAGTTGCACTTCATCTTTCTGCATAGAACCTACCATAGGTTGTGACTCTGGCCCGTCGGATTATGTTATTTCACTATCGATGCCATTTGTCTGGTGGGTTATTTCGACCCTAGATGGTTGTTGCTAGTTTCCTGTCACAAACGGGTTTTTTCCCCCACACAAACCTATGAGTCAATGTCCATCCCTACCATCGTAGGAGCCTTCCTGTCCTCCTCTACTAGTGTGGTGCTCACCAGTTCGGCCTATGGTGAAGGAATAACGTCGAAATCAACGATTCCCTTCGGTTTTGCATGCACCTATTCTTCCTATGTCGGCTCCTGCAGTGACCTGGTGCTGCTTCTTGTTTTTCTTGCTGCTTGTCTTGGTGCACCGACCTTTGGTGGGGCCGTCCTACATATATCTCAATGTCTATGGCATGCTACTTTTTCCCATTTTTTTAAAATTTTCTTCGTTTTCTTAGTTTTCCGCTTCCTCTTCCTCCTCTTTTTGTAATTTTCTTAGTTTTAATCTTTTTAGGTCTTTTTGTAATTTTTCTTTTCTAATCACTACTATAGTACACTATACATAGGGCTTCCTTACTACGCTGCAACTACTAAGAGTTAGTAGGTCAAATGTCCTTGTACAGTTTTAGTCGACTACCATTCACCATTCCTTGTAGTTTTGTTCCTATTAAGTCCTTTAGCTGCACAGATCCTCCATCTGTGACATACTTCACTTCATATGGCCCTAGCCAATGCATTTTGAACTTACCAGGATGTTGCAAAAATTTGTTGTCATAGAGGAGAACTAGATATCCCTCCTTAAAGCTCTTCTTATTTATGTGTTTGTCATGTCAGGCTTTGCCCCTTGTTTTCTGTACCTCTTGGTGGAATCCTGCCAGAATCATGTCTTCTTCTAGTTCCATCAGTTGATTTAACCTTTATTGTACTACGCGTCTTTCTGTCATATATGTAATTTTTGCAACACGTAGAATGGGTACAAATAATTCCAATGGAATCACTGCTTCATGTCCATACACCAATCTGAATGGTGTCTATCCTATAAAATTATTGCATGTAGTCATGTATTCCCATAATACTGTTGGTATTTGTAAATCCCAATCATCTCTATTCACATTAAAAATATTTGTCAAGGCATTCTCCAAAATCTTTTTGAAAGCTTCTACTGTCCCATTTTCCTAAGGATGATATGGTGTACTCTTCTGGTGATAGACTTCAAATTCCTCAATCATAGTCTGGATGATACTATTGATGAAATGGGTGCCTTGGTCACTCATTAGAATCTTGGGACATTCGAATCTTGTGATCACCTTCTCAAATAAGAAGTGTGTTTTTGTCTCTGCAATGCAATCCTTGACTAGTGTTGCTTCTTCCCATCTGGTTAAGTATTTTGTCACTATAATGATGTATCTAGCTCCTGACCTTCTTGTTGGTGTATTAATAGGTCCAAAAAAATCTATTTTGTAGTTTTCAAATGCCTAAATAATTACTTGGGATCTTAAGGGAATCTCATCCCTCCTGTTGGGTTTTCCCACTCTCTGACAGACATCACAGTTCTGGAAATATTTGTTTGCATTCTTTTTAACTATTGGCCACCATAAACCTATGCACAATACCTTTTCCGTGGTAGCCTTTCCTACATAGTGTCCTCTAGCTATACCTTCATGAGCTTCTACTAGAACCATGGGTTGTTCATGTTCCAACACACACCTTCTCAAAATATTGTCTCCTCTTAGTTTGTATAAATTACCTACAATTAGTTGATAGTATGCAACTCTAACTACCATATTTTTCTTCTACGTGGTACTAAGCTCCTTTGGTGCAATTCATGTGCTCATGAATTCAATGATATCAACAAAGTAATCATCAACTATTTGTATTAAAAATAATTGTGCATCAGGGAAGTTGTCTTCTAAGTTAGTAGGTTCGTCTCCATTGGTTATCCTTGACACGTGACCTGGTCCTGCATTCATCTTCCCTAGTTTGACAATTATTTTAAAATCAAATTCCTGGAACAATAATAGCCATCTACAGATCCTCCCCTCCAACACTGGCTCATTGACTAGATATTTGAGGGAAGAATGATTTGTGAATGTTTTAAAGTTATTTCCCAATAAGTAATGCTTGAATTTATACAGTGCATACACCATGGCTAGACCTTCTCTTTCTGTAGTGTTATAATTTTTCTCTGATTCTGATAACTTCCTTATTGCAAATGTTATAGGCTGATCTAAGTCACCTGCTCCTAGCTGCACCAAAATTGTTGATGCATCTACATGCACATGAAATGTATTTTCCCAATATGGAAACACTAAAATAGGTGTTTTCATGATATTCTCCTTCAAATTACCTAATACATATTGATAATCGTCATTCCACTGAAATTTGGTGCCCTTCTTCAACAACGTTTCCATAAGTGCGGTAGTATGTGCACACCCCTTGATAAAATTCATGTAGTCCAAGTGTGGTTCTTAATTGGCGCACTTACTTTGGTGGTGGTAAGTTCACAATGAAAACAATCTTAGTAGGGTCAACCAATAACCCTTGTCTTCATACCACATGTCCTAGAAGTATCCCAAAAGGTGTGTCGGAAATAAATTTCTTGATGTTTAATGAAATCTGACATTGGCTACACCTATCCAACATGAGTCTTAAGACTTCTACATGATATTTAAAAAGACTAAAAATAGTCTAGTCATCCAAATATACCTCTAAAAATTTATGTATGAAATATTTAAAAACAACGATGACCACCCTTGAAAAGATAGCTAGTGCATTCTTCATTCCAAAGGGGATAAATGTATACTAAGAGGATCTCCATTTTTTAGCAAATGTATTCTTATGCCTATCCTCTGTTATATTTTGATCTGATGGTAACCTAAGAATCCATCTATGAATGAATATGATTCCTGGCCTCCCACATTCTCTAAGACCTCATCTGTAAAAGGGGTAGGGAAAGGATAATGTAAGAAAACATCAATCAATTTCCTCAAATCTACAAAAAATATTATTCCCCCTTGTTTCTTTTCCTAGAATACCATGGGACTGATTCATTTGGATTCTTCCACTGGCTCTATGATACCAGCTTCTAGCATTCGGTTAAGTTATGATTTCACTTTTTTCTTATACACCATATTCAACATGTAAGGTCTCTGTCTAATAGGTCTAGCATCTGGTTTTAGGGGTATCTTCATCTCACCTAGCTCACCTACTATTCCTTTCATCTATGTAAAGGTTTATAGAAACAAGTCATTGTATTCACACAGTAATTATGTTATCCTTTCTAGTGTCTACTCATCCCATTAGTCTCCAATGATTTCCATTTTAGGGTTTTCATATGTCCCAATGTTGAATTTATTGACCTTAATTGGTGCAACAAATGCTTCTGACTCTAGATATGGAGCTTCCACCTCTCTCTCACCTTCAATATCGGTTATTTGAATGTTGTGTGGATCATCTTCATATGGTGCTTCCTCTGCGACATGATAACATGAGAATATGTATTTGATTGTCTATATGTTGTGTTGTTGGTATTATATTACAATTTCTACCTCAAGTTCCTCAAAAAATATAATTCCTTGTATCAAATTTAGGGATAAATCAACATTAGGGTTCTCATGCTCAAATGAGAAAGTTACCACAAAATTCGGTTGTAATATTGTCCATTCTATAGTTCCTCTGCGCAATCCCTAATCTATGTACCGGTTCTCTTGTATCCCTTCCAATGTATGAATAAAGTAATGAGGCCATTATTTTGGTGGTGTCAACCTCCAATGTGTCTTGCATTTCTCTATATGCTCAGTTGGTCTCCCTCATCCATCATATTTTTTCAATGTATTGTTCCCCTATTCTATGAAAAATCTAATGCGTTGTAAACTTTTACACTGGTACCCATCCTGAATTATTTCATTATGCATGCCCCACCATCTTGTAGGTGTTGCCTTGAGTGCAATATCCAGGGATAACAACCTCTAATTTTCCAAAATTTACTTCTCATAATTTGTCAACAATTCTTCTAAGTCATTCAAACCATGAAAATTGGGAGATTCCCTTACCTCTATACTCACCCACCTTACTGCACACTCTATTCTTATGCACCTTCTTGTGGAGACTTCATGTAGTCTTTGCTGCCAGTTTTCCAGACATGTGTCTAAGTCTGAGGCACACAATGTAATTATTCTCTAGTGGAGTACCCAATCTACAGTTGGGCTAACATAATATTATTCTCACGTGGTTGTCCTATATAGCTGATTGATTTCTTCCAAGTCTAAACATATCACCTCTACAAAACTTTCTCCTTCTGAGGGATCTAATGGAT
>JASDQU010241154.1:47230-77262 GCA_032191745.1 Picea mariana | reverse complement strand
AACCCTAAATAAAAGGTGCCTAAAAACTGTTACAAATCCTTGCAGATCATTGGCTACAAATCCCATGGATCTTGGGATTATGTTATAGTCGACTACCAAGTTAAATTATCCATTGAATACTAGTCGACCTGCATTTGGTATTCAATCGATCACCACACACCTATGTGTCGACATCTTGTTGGTTGATCTCTTCGACTTATTGTCGATGTATTTACCATGTCGAACCACCTCGACCTTCAATTTAAAATTTACCTAGTAGACTAACCTCGAACTTAAACTTGTTGTCAATCCACCTCAACTTCTTCTTTACCTTGTTGAACTGCCTTGACCTTCAACTTCGACTATCAGTCAATCCACCTCGACTTTCAATGAAAATAATATAACAACCCAAAATTATCCCACTTGTTTCCTTCCTTTCTAAAACCATGAGACCTTTGAAATTTCATTCACAGACCCAGGGTAGCAATTCCCATTGCCTCTCTGCACCAAGAGAAGTTCACAACACTCATAGGCTTGCTCAACGAGTATGATATGTTTTCCAATGTGTCCAATTTCTCCAAAAACACCTTGTTTCTTTCCACCATGTCTATCATGAAATGTTATTGTACATCAAAGTCATAGTCTTATGATTATAAGAAAAGTTATTTTCCAGAAATATTTCTCTTTAACTGTTGCAACTTATCTTCATAGCTCTCTACTCAAACCCAATTCCTGAACATAGTCTTTGCAACCATACTGCTTCTTTTCTTCCATGAGTGGTTGCCATGTATTCAACTTCTGTTGTTGACAAGGATACAACCGTCTGTCGCTTACTCATCCAATTGATTTCTCCACCGAACATCTTGAACACATATCCATTGGTCAACCTCCATCAATCCAAATCTCTAGCCCAGTCGGTGTCGACAAATCCATGTACATTTAATTAACTGTCACCTCCAGGTTTTCCTTGGTAGCATATATCATAATAGTTTATGCCACACAAATACCTAAATACTCTCATGACAGTTGTCTAGTGCTCCTTCCCAGGTGTTGACATTTCTCTTCTCAACACTCCCATTGCATGGGAAATATTTGGTTGAGTGCAAAGCATCACATACATTAAACTAACAACAACACTTGCATAGGGAAAATGTGCCATGTCCTCTATATATTCTTTTGTATTTAGAAATTGTTCTGCATTTAGCCTTTCTCCCACAGGAATTGGCACCTTCATTGTTTTGCAATCCTGGATGTTGAAACATTTCAAAACTATTTCAATATACTTCATTTGGTTCAACTAGATATTTCTAGCTACTCGATCTCTCTTAATCTCCGTTCCTAGAATGAGGTTAGCTACCCCAAGATCCTTTATGTCAAACTTGGAGGAAAGTTTCTTCTTCACCTTCTTTATTGCATCCATGTTGTTTTCAATCAACAACATGTCATCGAAATACAAAGCTACGCATATGAAACACCTACCTTCTTATTTGGAATATATGCAGTGATCATATTTGATTATCACAAATCCTAAACTAAGGATGTATGTGTCAAAATTTTGGTACCACATCCTTGGTGATTTCTTTAGACCATAATAGGATCTTTTTAGTTTGCACACCAAATATTTCTTTCCCCTTACTACAAATCCTTCAGGATTTTTCATGTAGATTTTGTCTTCTAGGTCCCCATGTAGGAACTTTGTCTTCACATCCATCTATTCTATTTTCAAATAAAATGTTGCAGCTAGAGACATTAGTACTCAAATGGAAGTTAGTTTTACAATAGGGGAAAAAATCTCACCGAAGTTGATTCCTTCAACTTGGGAATATCCTTTCGCTACCAGCCGAGCTTTGAATTTATCGACTTGAACCACCGCATTCATCTTCTTCTTGAATATCCATTTTCTACCTACATAATTTATTCCACTAGGAAACTTGACTAAGTCCCATGTCTCATTCTTGTGAAAGGATTCCATCTCTTCCACCATGGCATCCTTCCATAGTTTTCCCTTTGCTGAGTCGACTACCTCACTGACCGACTTGGGCTCATCTTCAGTGGAAATTAACACGAATGCAGAATGGAAGTCGTGAGAACTATACCTTTTGACTGGTTTTCTTACTCTTGTTGACCTCCTTACAACCAAGGTCATGTTTTCCACCTCTTATTCTGATTCGATCGACTCACATGAATCATCTTCTTCATTCCTCAGTTCAAACCACACTGTCTCAGGATTATTCTT
Organism: Picea mariana; assembly: GCA_032191745.1. NCBI lineage: Eukaryota > Viridiplantae > Streptophyta > Pinopsida > Pinales > Pinaceae > Picea > Picea mariana. The sequence continues at coordinate 75,047 of JASDQU010241154.1, read as the reverse complement.
GGTTTTAATACTTTCTTTAGGATCAAACTTACTTCCGACTTCTCTGAAGACCACATCTCGACTATACACTGGTTTCCTTGATGCAAGATCCCAGATCTTATATCCTTTCATCCCTTCTTTGTATCCAATGAAATTACATTTGACTTCCTTCTTTTCTAGCTTGCTCCTCTTTTCCTTGGGAATATGCACAAATGCATCACAACCAAATACTTTGAGATGTGAAACTGAAGGTTTCTTACCCGACCATACCTCATGTGGATTCATGCTGACTAGTGCCAACAAAGCAGACATATTCAACATATTTTTTGCAGTGTCGACTACCTCCACCCAGAATTCTTGTAAGATCCCAACACCACTAAGCATGCTCATTTCGTTTTCCATCAAAATTCTATCCATTCTCTCTGCAATTCCATTTTGTTGTGGGGTATATGGTGTCATAGTTTGGCATGCTATGCAACACTGCTTGCAGAACTGATCAAATTCTTTTCCATAGAATTCACCACTGTTGTCAGTTCTCAACACCTTAATCTTATTATCTATTTAGTTTTCTACAAGAGATTTAAACTTTTTGAATTTCTTTAAAACCTATGATTTCTTCCTCACAAAATATATCCATGTATTCCTGGAAAGTTCACCTATGAAGGAGACATAATACATGGATACACCAAGTGAAGGTACTATAATAGGGCCAAACACATCACTATGAACCATCTCTAGAATCCCATTTTCCCTTGTTGCACCAGATGGGAACCTGGCCCGACTTTGTTTTCCAGATATACAATGTTCACAAAAGTTGACTTTTAGATTACATTCAAGAAATTCTTCAACCATACCTTTGTTATGCATAGCTCAAAGTTCTTTTTCTCCAATGTGTCTCATCCTTTCATGCCATAGCATGGTCAGGTCAACTTTATGCTGACTTGTCAAGTCGGTTTGCATCGACTCAACCAAAGTCGATTCGAGTCGAAATTGAGTCGACTCTAGAAACAACGATGTTGTTGCATCCATTTGAGCTGACACTCCCGATAAACTTGTATAAGGTTCCAATCCAAACTAATTTCATTAAGACCATTGCACCTCTGACCATATTGCATGAATCCTTCTGAAATAGAGTGTGCACTCCAACATCACTCATCTTGCTGACATATATCAAGTTTCTTTCCAAACCTGGAATGTGTAGCACACCTATAAGGGTTATAATCCTCCCATCCTACTGTATCAGTCAAAATCTTCCCCGTCCAACAATTTTGGTTGTCGATTCATCCCCCAAGAACACTTCTCCTCCTTCATATCATTCATATTTGTAGAACCATTCTCTATGTGGTGTCATATGATAGGATTCTCTTGAGTAGATCAACCAAACATATTGATCTGACTGTGTATTGGTCAACGCCACGTACACATTGCCTCCTTAACTTGAGTCATCTTTCTCTAAATTGACTACTTCTTGTCGGATCCTATACTAAATTTCATCATCTTCGACTTGCATTCCTTTTTGTAATGCCCAACTTTACTTCATTTCCAGCATCTTATTTTCAATTGAACCATGGATTTAACTCTAGCCTTCAACTTAGACTTTCTACCAGAGAATTTTCCTTTATCTCTATCAATCGGTTGACCTCTCACCACTAAAGCATCTTTGGTCAATCCTTCCATTTTCTTTCTTCTCAATTATTTTGACAGTACAGATGCAACAACATATTCTATCGCTATTTTGGTTTTATTACTCCCTATATCCATGACTAAGCTATCCTAGGAGTCTAGAAAATAACATAATAGGCTAATACATTTCTCCTCAGTGATTTTAATGTCCACATAATACAAATGGATTATAATGGTATTAAATGTATTTAAATTCTCAGTCACTGAATTTCCATCAATCCTTCTTAGAAGATACAGTTTCTTTATGAGAGAGACCTTATTCACTAGAGGTTTCGACTAGTACAAGCTTCCCAACTTGTCCCACAATTTCTTGGTTGAATCTTCACTTAATACATTCAACAATACTGAATCTGCAAGACAAATTCAAATCATACTCCTTGCTTCTCTCTCGAGTTTCTCCCATTCTTTCATCGGCATACATGTTGGCATAGTACCTAGACAAAATACTATCCATTGTTCTCAATCTACAAGGAGATATTTAATTTTAATCTTCAAAATCTCAAAATTCTAGCCATTGAATTTTTTGATCTCTATTCTTGAGTTGCTCTCCATTCTTTAATGCAATCTTTAACACAATCTTTAAATATTTCTAACTTACAGATCTTACTGAACCTAGAGTTTATCTTAGATATAAGGTTGTTAAGACAATATTTGATACCACATGTTAGGAAATGAGACACACTTCCACGCTAAATCTATTAGAAGATAGGAAGAAATATTTAATCAAGAAAGTAAATGACACAACAAGCACACAATACACAAAGATTTTACCCTGAAAACCCAAACCAGGAAAACCAACATTCCTTGAGTGCTTTACTCTCTTCTTGTCTTAGTCATTCAAAATAAAAGGTTACATGTCTAACCTTGGTCCACACCTAAGACACAATCAACATCATACCCTCTCGATTTCGCAAGAACAACCCTGTAGCCAACTTCACTTGCATATACATGACCAATAACCTCTAAATTTCAGACTCTTGGGGATTAGCCATTCATCATCTAAATATTCAAGATTCATTGATTAACATGTACAACCTTACAACACACCTTATTTATAGGATTTAAAGTAGAAAAAACCCTAAAGAAAAGGTGCCCAAAAATGGTTACATATCCTTGCATATCATTGGCTACAAATCCCGTGAATCTTGAGATTTTGTTACAATCGACTACCAAGTCAGATTATTCGTCGATTATTAGTTGGCCTTCATTTGGTATTCAATTGGTCACCACAAGCCCACCTATCGTCCTCTTTTTGGTTGACCTATTCAACTCATTGTAGATGTCTTTACCATGTCGAAGCACCTCGACCTTTGACTTCAAATTTACCTGGTCTACTAACCTAGACCTTCGGCTTGTTGTTGATCTACCTTGACTTTTTCTTTACCCGGTCGAACTGCCTCAACCTTTGAATTTGACAATCAATTGATCCACCTCGATTTTCACTACAAATAATATAGCAACCTGACATGGAAGGTATTTTTGAACTCCGACATTGCTTGGCCCCTCTCCTGATCTAGCATGGTAATATTGCTTGGAAACTTGGTCATAATTTCCAACAGAGCAATATTGCTCCTTGACCGCATCCATAAAAAAATCCTAAGTGGGCTTGGCACCAAATATTCTAGACTCCTCTGTGGAATTTTTCTCCTAGTTAGTTTCCCACCAATGTTTGACTTGGGGAAGAGCCTTAAGGAGTGCATAGGCGATCTTTTCTCTGTTGGAAAAATTGTGAACAAAGAAATAACCTTCTATCAAATTTAACCACTTTTCTAAAGCATCTGCATCGATTTGGCCTTCAAATACGGTAATATAAAAATTAAATTGTACTTTGAATGGGGAAGCGTCTCCAAAGGGACTTCTTGATGAAGAAACACCTGCTATTGTTGGTAATTGTTGAAGGATTTGGGAAAAAATCACCAACATCTTGTTCCTCTTTTGCATGAGGGATTCCACGAGAAACAACTTGATAGGAACCTTTTCCCCCTCATCCCTCTTTTCTTCGGCCATGGGAGGATTCTTGGGTTGGCGAGAGAGGTTGTCTTCAAGAGAAAATAGCTCGAGACCTAACTCTCTATACCCTGACCTCATCGGGGACATGCACTAAGAAACAAAAAGGAGTAGCTTGCTTTGATATCATTGATCCATATTATTTTGAGAAAGAAATGAAGGAGGAAATATAATAAGTAAATACATAGATATATTTCCAGAAACACAGAGATATAATAATGCACAAATTTTATTCATGACATAAATGTACAGAAACTGTGAAATACAGATTGAAAGAACTCGCTAGAATGGTGGAAGCTTATCTTTGAGAATAGATGTGATGGCTACGCTCATTCGAAAGAATATTACTTTTACAATGAGGATCGAAAGGCATTTTTAACATATATAAAATGAAAAACCCTAACCCCAGAAGATGAAACTCCAAAAGGTTTGCAAGGCCCGATGGGGGGTAGTTTGTACGTCAAATTCACAAGGGCATAAATTTTTCATGCAGTATCTGTTTGGGGAGAACAATAGATTATTAGAAAGGTATACCCAAGGAAAAAATATTCCATTCATCCTAACATATGTATCCTTTTCAATTCTAGGCACTTTTGAGCCCAAAAAACATCGTTTAAGGCCTCAAAACGACCCCAAAATTTAAGGACCCAAAACATCGTAGAAATAATGCCAAGGTGGAAACCCCTATTTTGAGGCAGTGGAATAGGTGGGTGGCCACCAATTTCCTCCTAGATCATTCATCCCACCTTAGGAATCAATGGTCCCCATTATGTCAAGTTCCCATGGAATATGGGGAACCTTTTGTTGAATCTTAACCTTGGTGAAGTTCTTTCCTTACTGAAGAAGTTGTCCTACTTAGCTTGTTGAAGGTTGTTATGAACCTGGAGCTAGAGGGGTTGGATCCATTCAAACAATATATCCGCATGATATTCCTGAGATTGGGAGGACTCTGTCGGTGAAGATTCAACATGAGGAGTATGATAGGCTCTGTTGTAACTTTATTGGATTGGGCAATGTGGAAGCACCCCCGTAGGTGACACAACAATATTTTTGTTCTTTTCTACAATCTACTTCTACTAGATAGAAAGGTCTTGGGGTGAGGATGCAGTGGTTGAAATGTCCTTTTGTTCACCTTCTGACCATATCATGAAAAGGATAAATTTTGTGGTATGAGAGATTACTTTGCGAAACTATTTTGTCGCGACAATAATCGGGACTACCTATGACATCCTTTAGAGATAACCCCCCATAATAATAGTGATGCTACGGGGTCAAGAATCATAAATAGAATTATTCTTCCACATATATGGTTGGTGTAAAATAACATCACATACTTCCAATGGGGAAACATCACACAGTACCTCATTCTTAAAGGGATTGATGTCGTAGGACCTGCGACATTGCTGGCTGACACAAAGATCTCAACCCCGACGAAGCCAACCGATGTTGTATGGATGTAGGTGTGGTTTTGTTGGAAAATCCAAAATCTTGATGACCTATGTTGATATTAGATTCTTCTGGATTCTTCTATCAAAAATAAAATGCAACGGGGTCCCCTTCACCCACATTTGTGATTAGAAGAGGCACTCCCCCTCCTTAGGATCCACTAGATCTTTTGGTTGGATTGTTGCGGTCATGACAATAGCAATGGGTTATGCATCCATGATCTATATCCTTTTATTATTTTTTGAATCATAGTCCAAGTCAAGACTCGACTATGTTTCTTTGATCTCGACCACCAATGACCCGTTTGAGTGACATTCATCGGTGTTGTGCCAAGGGACTTTGTGGAAGTCACACCACTTCCCAGTGTCCTTTTTCATCTTCATGTTACCCTTATTTTCCTATATCTTGGATTAGTGGTCTTGAGTTTGGTTGTTCTGTGATTTAGGGATTCCTTTGATTGCTTGTTCTTCTACTTAAATATCTGCTCAATTTTGACAGCATATTGATAAGCCGCTCTCAGTGATGAAATGTCCAAAAACTCCATTTCAGTTTGAATGAACCTGTGTAGAGCTTTGTGGTATTTTAGAACCATATGTCACTTAGAGTCTTTGATACCCATATTGGTTTACAAGGTATGGAAGGTATTTGTGAAATCTGACACTGTTTGACCCCTCTCTTGATGCAGCATGGTCCATATCATGTATTGGTCATAATAATTTCCAATAGATTAATATTTCTCCTTAACCACATCCATAAAAAATCTCAAGTGGGATTGGCCCAAATATTCGAGACTCCTCTGTGGAATTTTTCTCCCAGTAAGTTTCCCAAAATTGTTTGACATGAGGGAGAGCCTTAAGGAGCAAAAAGGTGATCTTTTCTTTGTCAGAAAAATTGCAAACAAAGAAATAACCTTCTAGCAAATTTAACCACTTTTCCAAAGCATCTGCATCGATATGACCTTCAAATACATGAATATCAAAATGAACTTGTACCTTGAATGGGGCAGTGTCTCCAAATTCACTGCTTGATGAAGACGTGCTTGTTATTGTTGGTAATCGTTGAAGGTTTTGATCAAAATTATCCAACATCTCGTTTGTTTGTTACGCGAGGGATTCCACGAGAAAAACCTTGATAGGGTATTCTACTCCTTCATATATTTTTTATTCCTCCATGGGAGGCCACTTGATTTGGTGAGAGAGTTTTTCCTCAAGAGAAACTAGCTCGAGACCCCACTCTTTATTCCCTGACCTCGTCAAAGAAATGCACTAATAAATGAAAAGGAGTAGCCTGCTCTAATACAAGTAATCTAGATTATTTTGAGAATCAAATGAAGGAGGAAATATAATAATCAAATACAAAGATATATTTACAGAAACACATAGATATAGTAATGCACAATTTTTATTAATGACATAAATGTACAAAAACTGTAAAAATACATAGTCAATGAACTCGCTATAATGGTGGTAGCTTATCTCTGAGAAGAGATGTGATGGATATGGTAATTTGAAGGAAGATGATGTTTACAATGAGGCTCCAAAGGCATTTTTTAATACAAATAAAATCCAAAACCCTAACCTCGGAAGATGAAACACCAAAATTTGTGTGGGCCCCGATGGGGGTAGTTAATACGTCAACTTACCCAGGGAATAACTTTTGCATACAATCTTCATTTGGGGTGCACGATAGCTCGTTGTAAAGGTCCAACCAAGGAAAAAACATTATGTTTTTCCTATGGTTTTCCTTTGGTTACCTTCTAGGTTTTGTTGATCACAAAATATGTCGTTTAGGGCCTAAAAATGACCCCAGAAGTTCAGGACCCGAAAAACCATAGAAAAACTGCTAAGGTGGAAACCCCTGTTTTGAGCCAGTGGAATAGGTGGGTGGCCACCGATTTCCTCTTAGATAATTCTTCCCCCATTAGGAAGCAATGGTCCCCATTGCATCAATTTCTTGTGGAATATGGGGAAGCTTTAGTTGAATCTAAACCTTGTTGAATTGCTTTCCTTACTGAAGAAGTTGTCATGCATAGCTTGTTGAAGGATGTTATGAACCTGGTGCTAGAGGGGTTGGATTCGTTCAACTAATATAGCTACATGATTTGCTTGAGTGTGGGAGGACTCTGTTGGTGAAGATGAAACATGAGGTGTATGAAACGCTCTGTTGTAAATTTATTGGATTGAGCAGTGTGGAGGCAGCCCCAGACAAAACAATGTTTTTGTGCTCTTTTATAATCTGCTTCAGCTGGATAGAAAAGTATTGGGTTGAGGATGTAGTGGTTGCAGTTTCCTTATTTTCACCTTCTAACCAGATCATGAAGAGGCTAAACTTTGTGGTATGAGAGATTACTTTGTGGCACTATTTTGTCAGGACTGTAGTCGAGACTACCTCTAGTATCCCCCTAGAGTAACAATGACGCTACGAGGTTGAGACTCATAAAAAAAATGATGCTTCCACATATATGGTTGGTATAATAGAACATCATAGACTTCCATTGGGGAAAAATCACAAAGTAACTCATCCTTGAAGGGTTTTATGTCGTAGGACAAGCGACATTGTTGGATGACATGAAGATCTCGACCCTGGTGAAGCCACCCGATGTTGTATGGATGCAGTTTTGGTGTTGTTGGAAAATCCAACTTCTTGATGACCTATGTTGGATTTTGATATCAAAAATAAAATGAAACGAGATCCCCTTCACCCACATCTATGAATGTAATGTGCACTACCCCTCCTCATGATCCTCTAGTTATTTTGGTTGGATTTTTGCGGTTGAGACAATAGTAGTGGGTTTTTCATCAATGATACATATTCTTTTATTATTTTCTGAATCAGAGTCCAAGTTAGGTATCAAATCGACTCTATTTCTTTGAGCTCGATCGCCAATGACTATTTTTAGTGACATTCATAGGTGTTGTGCCAAGGGATTTTGTGGAAGTCCCACCACGTCCAAGTGTCCTTTTTCATATTCCCATTACTCTTATTTTCTTGTGGCTTGGACTGGTGGTCTTGAGGTTGGTTATTCTGTGAGTTAGGGTTACCTTTACCATACTTTGGTTGTTACATATTTGTACACCTGAACTCCCTCTTTTTCAGCTGCTTAAATTTATGCTCAATTTTGAAAGCATATCAATAAGCAACTCCCAGTGATGAAATGTACATAAAATCAATTTCGGTTTGGATGCACCTGTGTAGAGCCCTACAATATTTTAGAACCATATGTCACTCAAAGTCTTTGATATCCATCTTGGTTCACAAGGTATGGAAGGTATTTGTGAACTCCGACATTGTTTGGCCCCTCTCTTGATGTAAATTTTTCCATCTCATGTAGTGGTCATCATAATTTTCAATAGGGTAATATTTCTCCTTGACCACATCTATAAAAAAATACCAAGTGGGCTCGACCCCAAATATTCCAGACTCCTCTCTGGAATTTTTCTCCCAGTAAGTTTCCCACCTATTTTTGACATGGGGGAGATCCTTAAGGAGTGCAAAGGTGATCTTTTCTCCGTTGGAAAATTTGTGAACAGAGAAATAACCTTCTAGCAAATTTAACCACTTTTCCAAAGAATTTGCATCAATGTGACCTTCAAATACGGGAATACCAAAATTAACTTGTACCTTTAATGGGTCAGTGTCTCCAAAGAGTCTGCTTGATGAAGACACATCTTCTATTGATGGTAATCATTGAAGTATTTGGGAAAAATTCTCCAACATATAGTTCCTCTGTTGTGTGAGGGCTTCTGCGAGCAACAAATTGATAGGATATTATGTTCCCTTATCTCTCTTTTCTTCCACCATGGGAGGCCGCTTGGGCTGGCGAGAGTGGTTTTCCTCAATAGAAACTAGATCGAGACCCAAATCTCTATACCCTGACCTCATAGGGGACATGCACTAAGAAATGAAAAGGAGTAAACTGATATGATACCACTGATCTAGATTATTTTGAGAAAAAAACGGAGAAAAAATAATAAGTAAATACATAGATATATTTCCAAAAACACAGAGATACAATAATGCACAATTTTTATTAATGACATAAATGTACAAAAACTATAAAAATACAGAGTGAATGAACTCACTATAATGGTGGTATCTTATCTCTTAGAAGATATGTGATGTCTACGCTCATTTGCAAGAAGATGTTGTTTACAATGAGGATTCAAAGGAATTTTTAACATAAATAAAATCCAAAACCCTAACCCCGGAAGACGAAATTCTAAAATGTTTGCGGGTCTCGATGGGTTAGTTAATACATCAAATTCCCAAGTGTTATCAGACTAATAGGTAAGTTTGGACACAAACAGATCTCCCTAACTTCCACAGGAAACTAGAACAAAACAGAACAAAATACACACTTCGCCTTAAACTTCATTGTCATATAGACTAGTTTAATGTGGTACAAGTGACATACCTTTTAAACGACGTTTGATCCTCGCTAGTGTCGTCCTTGTAGATTCTTCCTTGGGTTTGCAAAATGGAAAGCCTATATAAGAATAAAAAACCAACAAAGAGGGAAACCAAAGATATATATATTCTAATGAAGTCTATGCATAAGATCAAGGAATTATACAGTAGAAGATGACATGGTTTTATAGGGAAGAAATGTATTGTTGTATTAAATTAAATAGAAAGTGGAGAATACAACCCATGCCTTGATGTTTCAAGGTCCCCTTTCAATGGATCTTTTCTTATACACGCACACCTTTTCTCCAATGCCTTGAATGAAGAAGATCCACAATCTGAATTGAAGAACTAAAGCAAATCTCTCAAGCATAATCTGAAGTAGAACTCTCCATTCAAATCTTAGCCTATTCAAACTTAGCCTTTTCCATGAGAGATAACACTTTATATAGTGTGAAAGAGATATGTATGAGGATATTAGGATGATCCCACTAAATCAGAGAAGTGAGCAAGATCCAAACCGATCGGAGGGCACCTCATCTTCTAGAAGATTCCCTTCAAGAACATTCATGAAATTTGACTTTTCCTATGCTTTAAGCATCATCGCACCCTATGCACAAGCAACATGCAATAAAATCACAATCCATTTTTAGGGAAGAGTGTGATTATTAGGCATCATCGTACCCCATGCATATCACAGAGTGCGGCAACCTTTCTTGTTACACCTTTTGAAAAAGGAAAGCAAACCAATTTTATCATGGATAAAGCCTCTTTTAATATTTTCAGGGAACATGAACACATGTTTTCATTTGATCAATGAGGTGACCAAAATAATTTGTAACAAAATGCCCCACAAAGTATGAAGCTAGAATTCATGACAGCTGAAATACTTTGTAGAATGTGTGTGTCGAAAACAAGGAGCGCATCGATCGAGAACCTGCAAACAATCAAGCATCTGGATAATAACATACCATTTTTTGAGGTAGGAATTTTCATGATCATACTACAAGTGACTCTAATCGTAAGTGTCAAGTGATTCATGGCCACTAAACATACACTATGGATCCATGTCATCATGATTCAACATAGCTACCAGGAATACACTATGGATCTATGCTCTAAAAGAATTCAAATTCGGACATAGCCATGAGACATAGATAGTGGATCTATGTGTCAGTACAAACTTATGAATACTCCATCACAATCTGAACCAAAATGATAAGATCTAGGGTCTTCGTTTCCATCGTCTCTAAGTACGAATCTAGCCATGTGATTACAGGTGTCAAAGTCGAACATGGTAGAAACCACTTGATTACCGGTCATTAATGAAAACCATTAACAAGTGCAAGGGAAATCACCATTGATGTCAATGACTCCCAAGGTACCCTAGTACAATCCAACAAATGTGAATAAATGATTTGAAGTCAAACACTTGATGGAATCTTCCAATCAGGGGTCAATGATGTGAACCCACTGTTGAAAGAAAAGAAACCTACCATTGAGGCATGCATGCTTTAAGGTATGAAATGATTTCTAAGTCTTATTCCCGGATAATGAGTTGAAGTCGACAAGAAAAGACTCATCATAGGAGGGCCTTGATGTATCCCCCATCAATGACATGAAATATATAACATATTTGAATTAGATCATAATATGAATTGATTCAGAACTGAAACACAGAAGGCTGACATGGTAGAAAATTTATAGCTGCAGATGGCCGAATCGATAGAAGGGTTGTTTAGGTTGGTGTTCTCTTGAACATATGAACGACACGACAGTTGTCTTGGAAGCACTGACTCAAGGAGGACCCAACATATGAACTTATGGACAGTCAAACGAGAGACAAATAGATTTCCCAACCCGGATATAATGATCAAGGGGGGTGCCATGTTAAAGAGTGACTATTACTTACACTAACAAAAATACAGAGATACATTTCTTTCCCAATTTCCCCCCACCATTTATGGCGAGTACCTCTTTATTTTTATGCAATATTGAGGAGGATAACATATGCTTGTAGATGTAAGCTCATCCTTTAGACCATTCCCTCAGAGTGTGTTTAACAAACCCTAAGAAGGAGTGGTTCAACCCCATATGGGTCTTTCAATGTTTTTTTCATAAGTCCAAAGAAAGAAAACTCAGGGTTTTTTTAATTTTAGAGAGTCTAAGAAATAGTTAAAGGGAACTCCATTAGGTCCCTTTTCATAAATTAGTCTGATGAGACCGAAAAAGAGATAACCTACTGCTCATTAGATGTTTTATTCAAATACGTTTATGAGCGTAAAAAGAACAAGGTCGTTTGACCATATTTTCATGTTTAAGGATCTTGAAAAGATCTTAAAGGATACTCCATAGGTTTTGTTTTTCGTATGGCCAATACGAGTTCGAAAAAAATGACAAAAGACTACTCGATTACATTCCCATGGTTTCATGAGCATGAGAAAGAATTAATACCATGCTCAGATTTTTTCCTGAAAAACCCTAAAACGATCTGTACATAAGAAAAATATGCAAAAACAAATAAAAAAGGGGTGGACCCTTGTTCCAATGTCTCATCTCTAGACCTTTTAGTCTGCAAAAGTCAACACTTGCCAAGTTGTTAAGACTTTAGGGCATGGATAAAATATAAAAATAATATAATTTTTGCAAATAAAAAGTGGTAAAAAACAATAAAATAGGTCCAAAACGCCATTTTACCATTTCATTTGCAAATTTTCCCAAATAGTGCTTCAAAGCCCTTTTTTTCCCTAAATTTCAACTGTCGATTGTGGAACGTGTGGTGGATATTCTTCTCCTTACTAATTGAATATAGAAATCAAACACGTAAACAAAAAACACTTACTAATAAAATCTAGAAATCAAACACACAAACAAACCTTCTTATTCCAAATTCACTAGTTGGTGATGAAATCCAACGTCGTGAAATCAAGACAAGAAGGGCCTGGGATAAAGTGGGTGGAAAAGTTGAGTTGACGTCCTGCTTAATGGACTTACACCCTAGTGCAAGATCCCACACATAATCATGGGTATACCCTCCAAGGATCTCGAGTGAGTTTGGCCAACATCAATTCCAGGTACCGTGAAGACTTTCCCCTCCATAGTCACCTCGTGTAAAGACCCTAAATAGATAGGCCACTAAGGTTACCAATTACAACAATGATGCCTAGGGAAACAACCGACAGTCTAATCCACATGCAAAGGCAGGGTATCTAAGCCCAAAATCAACTCGAGAAGGTCGCCACAGGATTTTCTTCTCAAGTAACCCCCAATAATACACATAATCTCTACACTAAGACCAACAAAGCAGGGTGAGTAACTTTTCCAATCCTAATGTGACCTCATGATTGACCCTTGGGTTAAAAGGGATTCCCAGGACAAAATGTAGCAGTGTATTTGAAATCTCCCCATCACAATATACCATTGTGTGTTTTGATGCTTTGGAGAGTGTGGCTTACAACCCATTTGCAAAGCACTATCCTAGATAATGTTGGTGTAGAGAATTTCTAGAAAATAAAAGTTGATAATAAATTTTAAAATTGCGTTGTATTCTAAAGGCTTTTGCTTAGTCAAAATGGGAATGGAAATGAAACTGATGATGTATGTGACATTGACCCAATAAAATACAAGAAGAGATGATATGCAATATTTTAATGATGAAATATAATTACAGTAGGGAGAAGGTATCTCTTTTTGAAATACAAAAGCTACGAAACACAATTTCTCAAATTTTGAATGGAAAAACTACCAAATAATAAAAAAACTACTAAATTTTCCAATTTTTCTCTTTTTACAAAATTTTGAATGAAACAATTTCCTTGTAAAAGACTACTAAAAAGAAGAATGACTTCAATTCTTTCTTTCTCAAATCAGATCAGAGATGCAATGAAGAAAAAAAAGAGTAAACCAAGAAAATTAACACATTCTCAACACTACTCCCAAATGAAACCCATAATGTAGACAAAAATGAAATGATAAGAAAACCTTTTGTCAAATGCAAAACAAAATTGTCTCTCAATCAATTAACAATCCAGAAAGTAAAAGCAATCCAAAACTTCAAATAAATCAAGGATTCTTTGTCAAACAAGCACTCAAGACCAAGATCTAGAGATTATACCCTTGTGACAAAAACCAAAAGCAAAACTTGCAAAATTTACAAAGAAAACTTTCAATTTCCGAAAATCAACAAAATGCAAGCTTCAAACTTATAAATCAATTATTCAATAGTGTTAGAAGCTCATCCCAGGAAATAGAGGAAAAAATAGGTAGAGAAAAGAAAAATGGCTATCTCCAACAATTCCTACAGGAATCGTCGCAGGTTGCAGTGGAGCATAGTGCGACGATATAAGGTTGTCGCATGCTGCCAATAAGGTACAGTGAGACATCATCACACTAGTGTGCACTAGTAAGGTATGAATTCAAAGGATCATCATGGGATATCTTTAGATTACAGTGCGATGATCTCTGAAAATAAAGGAGAATGGGAAGAAAGACAAAATTTATCACTGAACCTTCAGACCCAGGGAGTCAAGATGGATCATCCACAGACTCAGAGAATGAAATTAACCAAAACAAGGTAAGCTAAAAGAAAATAAGAGGCAAAAAATGAAAATAAATTCATTTCCCTAGTATGGTCACCAATTTTTTTATCAGACTAATAGGTAAGTGTAGACACAAACATATCTCCCTAACTTCCATAGGAAACTAGAACAAAATAGAAAAAAATACACAATTTGCCTTAAACTTCATTGTCATATAGACTAGTTTAATGGGGTAGAAGTGACATACCTTTTAAACGATGTTTGATCCTCGCTAGTGTCATCCTTGTAGCTCCTTCCTTGGGTTTGCAGAATGGTAATCCTATCTAAGAATCACAAACCAACAAAGAGGGAAAACAAAGATATATATATTCTAATGAAGTCTATGCATAAGATCAAGGAATTATACAATAGAAGATGAGATGCTTTTATAGGGAAGAAATGTATTGTTGTATTAAATTAAATAGAAAGTGGATAATACAACCCATTCCTTGGTGTTGCAAGGTCCCCTTTCAATGGTTCTTTGCTTCAACACACACACCTTTGCTCCAATGCCTTGAATGAAGAAGATCCACAATCTAACTTGAATAACTAAAGCAAATATCTCAAGCATAATCTGAAGTAGAACTCTCCATGCAAATCTTATCCTATTCAACCTTAGCCTTTTCCATGAGATATCCCTCTTTATATAGTGTGAAAGAGAGATGGATGAGGAGATTAGGATGATCCCACTAAATCAGAGAAGCGAGTAAGATCCAAACTGATCGGAGGCCACCTCATCTTCTAGAAGATTCCCTTCTATAACATTCATGAATTTTGACTTTTCTTATGCTTTAAGCATCATCGCACCTTTTACACAAGCAACATGCGACGACGTCGCAGTCCATTTTTAGGGAAGAGTGCGAAGATTAGGCATTGTTGCACCCCATGCATATAGTAGGGTGCGACGACCTTCCTTGTTATGGTTTTTGAAAAAGGAAAGCAACCACTTTTATCATGGAGAAAGCCTCAATTAATATTTTCAGGGAACATGAACACATGTTGTCATTTGATCACTAAAGTGACCAAAATAATGTGTAACACCAAGGGTGTAATTTTTGCATACGATATCTGTTTGGGGTGAACGATAGCTCATTGGAAATGTCTAGCCGAAGATAACACATTATGTTCAGCCTAACATCTGCCTTCATTTAAATGCTAGGTATTGTCGAGCCAAAAAAACGTCATTTAGGGCCTCAAAATAGCCCCAAAAGTTCAGGACCCGAAAAACCATAGAAAACTTGCTAAGGTGGAAACCCCTATTTTGAGTGAGTGGAATAGGTGGGTGGCCACCAATTTCTTCCTAGATCATAAGGGGTGTGTCATTACACTTATTATGTATGCTTCACTTAGTTTTTATTAATATACTATATATATTATTACTAATAATATTTTTTGTTAGGGGGTTTATCACATCCTTCTTGTAACATACCCGACCACCCAGAGGTCGGGCTACACCACTTAAACAGGCTGCAACATACCCAACCACCCGCAGGCTAGGCACATTGCAGTCCCAAGAATCAGTTCTCTAATATCTAATTCAAAGACAAAGGTTTTCTCAACAATGTTAGGAGCATGCACACCACATGCATAAGACAAGATCCATGCCACATCATAAAAGAGATAAACATTGTTCCATGAACAACAAATAACTAGCAGATAGGCACATTAGAATACATATCTCAGAGGTAATTAAATACATGGAGGAATACATTAAACAGAAAACACAGAGAGCACTTATCTTTGCAAGTAAATGTTCACCAACTAGATGTAGACCAAGGACGTTCCTCCCAACCATAAACGTTGATGTTCATTTACTCTCAACAACAGGTCACCCCCGAGCCAGGGATATGAATACACAAGGATGGGTCCTAGGCCAATTCTAAATACATAGTAGTTGGCTAAGTATCTCTCAGGTTTTCCAACCTCACAACAATACTAATTTTCATCTCTCTTTCTCCCTTAGCCTGCACAACCCCAAGAAATGAACACCTTTCTCTTCCATGCAGTCCCTGAGGTTGTTCCATTTCTCTCCAGGGCTCCAGTGCTACTGGTCAGGAAATTTCCTTACTGGAAATTCCAAGGACTCTCATATGTGGTGTTGTGGGGAAATTCTACCCTACGGACTAACAAGCTAGGGCTTAAACTTGCATGCAGATCATGACTCTTCAGAAATTACTTTTAACCTTCTACCCCAAACCTAAAACCCTTTTTCACATGCAAACATGGAAAGAACCAACTAACCTTTTTATCGATGGTTGGTGTAGATCCTCCATTGCGCTTTATCCCCTTGCTTTTGCTGCTCCTTTCAAAAAGCGATCCTGCAATCAAGACAAAACTACGCATGCATGTTATTGTTCTACTAGAGGGTTAGAGATTAAGCATAAATCAAATAAAACACATAAGACTCGTGCATTTGGGATGGGAAAAGTATCTTTTTATTAATCTCAAGGTGAATCAACTTACAATGATTATAGAGACCAACCACTGTTCCTTGATCCTAATCCTGGTCTCCTCCTCTTCTTTGTCCTCCAACTGCTTTGCTTGACTTCTTTTTTGCTTAAGGAAATGCTAAAGTGTTGGGACAAGTGGATTCGGCAATTGGGCAAAGTTTCTTTGCTATCTTTTTCCTCCTCCAAATAGTACCCCAACCCCTTCTTTTATAGGCTAGAAGGAGCTAGGGTTTTGGACGAACTCTCGGCCATGCATGGCTGGGAGTTCCAGTTAACTGACCCAAAGCTTTTTGTCCCGTCGACAAATTTCCTATTTTTGTGCTTTGTTAGGTAAACGTGGGTTGTAGTGGGCTAGCCAACGTTCCAACTCGTGCAGTAGAAGGCCATCAAGCGTTCCAACGCACCCAGTAATGGGTTAGGGCGTGGGTTGCTTAATTTAAGTGTTTTTTCAAGGTTTTATTCAGCATGGCTTTGGCAAGGCAGAGACATGAGTTGGCCTGATGCCAGGTAAGCCTGTGTGGTGCATTTTAGGGTTATAACAGATGCCCCCTAATGTGTGAGGTCAGAAGAGTATCTGATGGCCGAAATACATTACCAGTTCTTTACAAATCTGTACTGATATGCTGAATGAGTGAGCCCAGGAATCAGGAATCAGGAGGTGCCACCTGCAAAAAATATCAAATGTCTCACCGAGGCGGGCATACCCATGCTCGAGACAAAATAGAACCATGGCTACCAATCAAATACACTGTAGATCCATGTCAAATAACTATAAAGANAATGGAGCTACATCTCAAAATCAGAAAGATATACATAGAAAGTATCAATCTCTCAGAAGCTTATTCGACCTGATGGATGTACTTCAGAGCTCGAGAAACAACTTCAAAGTCTTCTAAAACTCAGGTAGGAGTGTAATATGAGTGTAAGACTGCACTACCTAGAGGTCTTCGACGGCTCGTCGGTTATGGACTTGATAATCTTGATGATCGGACTGAAGGCTTCAGTGATATTGAACAAAGACTTGATTGGACGTTCAGGATGGCCGGGTATGCGGAAAAGAGACATATTGCAGAGGGGCCAACTCAGGCTTAGTAACAAAATTCCCTTGGACAATATCACGACAAGTGATAAGACTCAGGCAGCATATCTGTTAATCATAATTCTACGAAGCAGGAGGCAACGCAAACTCTCCATATGTTTGGAAGAGTAACCAAACGATGGAGGACACAAATCTATAATGAGCAAAGCTTCCTAAGGTCGTACTACATCCCGTAGTTTGATGAATCAAACGGACATATGTGCTTTATACAAGGGTGACTCATAATGCTACCAATAAAGAAAATACTTTTCCCATCCTCTTTTTCGGGTATATTTGATTTTTTTGTTCTTTTTGTTGATTTGGAAAAAAGAATAAAGGAATATTACGTTACAAGGGAGGAACAAGTATAGCAAACATACAAGCTCAAGGCACAAGGACAAGATTGATGTTCTAGGAAATTATACTTGGGAAAATCCTCCAGTGGCCAAAGGTGTTAAAACGCAGACGCAAACTGTTACTAGGTTGATGGGTAAAGGATGCAAATGCGGTTGATAGAACACACAATGGTAACATCCTTCGATGTAAGTTTAATGAGCCCAGAGAAGGTAAGCTCAGTGTTTTTCATATTTAGAGAGTCTGAAAAAGCATAAAAGGAAACTCCATTGGGGTACCTTTTTCACCAATAGTCTAGTCGGTTCGAAAAAGGGATAAACTAGCACCAACTAGACGTCAATTCAAAACCATTTTAATGAGTGTGAAAAGGACAAGATCACTCGGCTATTTTTTCACTTTTAAGGAGTCTGAAAAAATATTAACTATGGACTCCGTCAGGAAAGTTCTTCTAGATCGTTTTAACGAGTGTGAAAGAATAAGGTCACTCGAGAATCTTTTCAATTTTAGGGAGTCTGAAAAGAGCTTAACTATGGACTCCGGGGGGGTTTCGTTTTCGTAAATTTAGTCCCTCAGGCCCGAAAAAGGAATAAAATTATACCTGAGGATACTCTTCTAAAGAATGGACATTCAATAGAGTATTCCTTTTTTCATACAGTTGACCGTCTAGACCGAAAAAGGGGTAAACTACCACCGGACAGACGTGACTTCAAATTTTAGTTTAACGAGTGTGAAAGGTCACAAGATTGCTCGACAATCTTTTCATGTTTAGAGGGTCTGAAAAGGTCTTAAAAGGAGACCCGTTATGTTTTGGGAGTCCGAAGGGTAAGACAAAGAGTGAAAAAGACCCATGCAAATGAGGCTCGAACTCATATTCAGGAAAGATTATACAGACTCCCGAGCCTACTATGTTGTTAGAAACAGCATGGACACCATAATGCAACCAGGAAATACCTAGGGCATCCATGTTTTGGTAAGCTCTACCACCAAGTTGCGAAACTTCTAGAGTAGATATGATGGTTCCGTGTCACAACTGGATGGGATCGATCCTATATCATATGAACAAAAGGAAATGAGATGCAACAGTTGGGATGAAATCCTACCCTATATGCTCAAGTTGAAATTTGAAAAAAAAAAAAATTATGGACCGTCAATGTATATTTTTTTTATTTTTTGAGACTCAATGAAAAGTGTCCCAATACCTGATCAAATTCCTGCCATATAACTCCTGAACCACTCAAAATGGTTTTTGGTATAAATAAACTGATATAAGGGCTCAAAAAAGTGACAAAAAGAGGCCAAAAACTCTATAAATAGAAGCTGGCAGCTCATTATCACCATTGCTGATTTGGAAATTGACTCTGGAGCCAAAAGAACCCCTTTGCCAAATATCGTGATTCCGGTAGCTACAGTGGACGAAAAGGACTTCTGCTTGGGCCAAGTAAGTACAAACTCCCTCATCTCGCATTTCAATACTTCATTGGTTGTGTTTTAGCTCGTTTTGGGGGTGGCCGTCGACCTCTAAGAGGTCGGCCCTAGCCAAACGCGGGCTGTCCAGGGACAGCCCGCGGATACCCACGTGCAGGGTCAAAACTGCGCACGGGTACCCGCGACTGTCGCCTCGACAGCCCGCGGGTTACTCTCTACGCAATGAAAAAATGAATTCACAAGATCTAAACTCGCCCTTTTGTTTCTGTGTTTTTGGCAGGATGTACATTCATTGGAGAGAGAGAGAGCATGAGGCTGCCAATGAGGCAGTGGCCGCAGATCCGAATGTTGTGGCCATACTGACACAGTGTGGGTTAGTGAAATTCTTTCTGTGTCTATTTATGCATGCTCAACCAATGCTGCTGAATGCCCTGGTTGACTATTGGCACCCTGATGCAGAGGCCTTCATGATAGAGGGGCAATCCTTGGTGCCCACCACCGAGGATATTTACTTTTTGACGGGCCTCTCGAGGAGAGGGGAACCCGTCAACTTTCAGACCTTTCCTGTGGGGCCAAGCAAAGTCTCAGAGTTGATAGCAGAGTATTGCGAGGCTAGGACCGATCCGAGACCTTCCTCGGTTCCCGTTAGTAGGATCACCAGCCTCACCCTGCAGACTATCTTATCGCTCATTGGGCGGATTACCGACTCTGCCGCCGTGCATCAGGCTTCGTGCACACAGATGAACTGTGCAATTCAGTGCATGAATGCACAAATTTTTGACTGGAGTACTACACTGCTAGAGAACATGAAGAGGCAATTGACAGATTGCCGACAGCGGACACACAAGAACTTCAGGTTTGGGACCATCCTGTGTTCATTTTTCTTTGAGAGAGTTCCATGTTTTAGTCCTCGGTTGACAGTTCGAGGACATCTGGCTACTTTCCTCGCAGTGTGCATATGGGTAGCGTTGCTGCCACGACAGGGTGGTGGAAGGACCGTAGAGGCCTTCAATGACGAATTTTTTGCCTGGCTGTCACGACAAATCCCAAAGATTGAGGATTACCCATATGCAGGGATTGATTTCTCCAGAGATCTAGCGATACCAGTGCCTCCTGGTGAGGAGCGAGGGGAGATGGGTAAGTCTCCACCTATCTAGATTTTTTTTTTTTGCATATGTAATTTTTATGTCTTTTTTGATATATATCATGTTTTTGTATAACAGAGTTTTTGATGGGTGAACATTGTGTTGCGTGCAGATGTGGGACCCATGCGACCTGCTGATTTTGCACGGAACAGGCGCCGCTCACGACCAGAGGCCACAGCTGCCACCGCCAGGGGGGCAGCAGTAGCAGGGAACCCCTCAGCAGGAGTGGCCGAGAGGGCTCTTAGGCGGATTGAGCAGAAATTCACTAAGCTCACTCACACAGTTCCCATGGCAAAGATAGAGGACATGCCGCCCTCCATGCAGACTCATATGGTGGGGTTACCTCAGACATGGGTCCGATTGTTTAGGTGTTTAGGTCGGGCTATACATGATTATAAAAGGGCCCATAGGCCCTAAACAGACTTATAGAATTTTATGTGCCACGAGCACCGATATGTATATATATTTTTTGAGGGCGTAAGCCCATTGAATCGTTATGGTTCCCACTTTTTGAGGCGCTTGTGCCCATCTATGTACTTTGAGGGTTTTATCATGTTTTTATATGGTTTTTTATTTCTTTTTTGTGTCTTATGGAGTATGTGTACAAAAATGTATTTACATGTGTATGATCATGATCTTTTTATATGTGAGCAAACTGCCAATCTAAAATGTGATTAGCTAGAGTATCTGTGATTTGATTTAGACTCCTAGGAACATGAAAATATGTAATGTAATCAAAGTTGCATTCCAAGAGACATACCCTAAGGAATCGTCGGTGTAAAGTCGGATCGTGGACTCGGTATATTCTGTTTAGCTGTGACACAACCAGTTGAACGTCTAGATAGACCCGAAGACGAGAGATACCCAATGAAAAAGCATCACGAAGCAACTCAATAACTGCACTATACTCAGCAACATTTTTTGTGGTGTCGCCTAAGCATATCCCTCCGAAAGATAACAACTGACCCTATGGTGTAGAGATTACCCAAGCTAAGGAGGCAAGCCTCCGCGTGTGTCGACTAGCACCGTCTGCATACCCAATGAACACCTCGGATTCACTTGACATCTGCCATAGTGACGAAATATAACATCAATGACACATCCATAACACGGTTTTTCCCAAAATAAATGTAAAAAGTAATAGCTCAAAGACTATACATATGTTACAAAAAGTTACCCATAGTGACCATGCTATGAGTAATACTTCTTGAGGTAGAGCCCATTTCTAGGCTCCGCCAAAACGTTCCCTTCAAAATTGACCAGATGATAAGCGCCCTTTTTTAAAACCTCTTTAATAATGAAGGGTCCGAACCACATGGGTTTAAACTTGCCTGCTCCCAGGGGGTCCTTATCTTGGTCGTAAACTAGGACAAGGTCGCCCTCAGAAAAAATCCGAGAATGAATGGACCTATCATATTGACACTTAACCTTATGTTTATGAGCCTCGTTGGCCAGGGCCGCATCACGATGCTGTTCATCAAGCTACTCAAGGTGTACTAACCATTCTTCAAGTGGAGAAGTGTCTGGCAATAACTGTACTGCCAATTTCAGAGATGGAATTTGACATTCGATGGGAAAGACTGCCTCCAGCCTGTAAACAATTTGGAAAGGTGAGAAACTAGTTGCAGTCCTAACTAATGTTTGGTAAGCCCATAATGCCGAATATAACATCAAATGCCAGTTGGATTTGGCTGAGTTGATGGTTCACTGTAGCATTGTCTTAAGTGTTTTGTTAACAGCTTCCACTTTCCCATTGGCTTGGGGGTAGTAAGGTGATGAATGTTCTTGTTGTAACCCAAGATTTAATGTTAACTCAGACATCATTTGATTCTGAAAGTGACTTCCATGGTCAGTGACAATCTCTCTCGGGACACCGAACCATGCTATAATCTGGTTAAATAAAAAGAGAGTTGCAGTCTCTCCATCATCTTTAAACGTTGGCATAGCTTTGACCCACTTAGTGAAGTAGTTGACAGCGACGATGATATAGCGGTGCCCCCTTGCTGACGGGGGGTTGCATGTAGTGTAATTAATCCCCCACTTCATGAAGGGACCAATTGTGATGACAGGAAACATGGGAGCGGGATGTGCCCTCATCTTCCGTGAGAAGATTTAGCATGGATGGCACTTCTTGACCGACTCGATACAATCTTTAATAAGTGTGGGCCAGAAGTAACCTGCTTGTAAAATCTTTTGGGCTATTGCCAACCCAGATAAATGACTGCCACAAGCTCCTGTATGACAATCGTTGAGCACTATGATAGCCTCCTCATGAGTGAGACATCGACGCAAGATACAGTCTACACCTCTCTGATATAACATATCATTGAGTATGAGGTAGTTCTTGGCCTGATGGAATATTCGTCGATGCTCATCATGAGAATCAGAAGTGGGGCACTTCAAAGTCTGGAGATAGATCAGTATATGTCCGTACCAGGGGTCTGACGATTCAATCAAAAACATATCCCCCCGGATAGGCGATTCCTCAGGCACAACGTCACCTGACTCAACCAGAAGTTCCGAAATAAGTTCTGCAAAGACCAATGACTTCTTGGACTTTGCTGAAATGAAGTCTAAGTCAAATTCTTGGAGGATGACCATCCATCTACTGATTTTTCCACCGATAACTCATCATGTCAACATGTACTGGAATGGATTCACGATAGCTATGATGGTGGTCTTGCAAAACAGAACATAGTGACGGAACCGTTTAACAGCATGAACTGTTGCCAACGCAAGTTTTTCGAGATGGGTATAATTAAGTTTCAGTCCTACGAGGCCTCGGCTCAAGTAATAGATCACGTATTCAGAAAATGAATCATCTTCTTGAACTAAAACCATGCCTATGGTTGACTTTGCGGCAGCCAAATATAATAGGAAATCCTTGTTATAATTCGGTGGCTGTAGCAGAGGTGCGGTTGTAAGAGCATGTTTCAATGCATCGAAAGAGCGTTGCACTGCTTCATCCCAGAAAAAGGGAACATCTTTCTTCAATAAACGCATGAAGCACTTGGTGATTTCGGCATAGTTGGCAATGAAGCGTCGTAAGAAGTTCGCCTTGCCTTGAAGACTCTGAAGTTGTAAGATTGTATGTGGGGGGGGCAACTGGACTATTGCCTCCACCTTAAGAGGATCCACCATGATCCCTGTTGTTGAAATAATGAAACCTAACAAACGTCCTGACGTGACGCAAAAGCTGCACTTGTTGTGATTCAAGCGAATCCTGAAGTAGCGACAGCGTTCGAAGATTAGTTGGAGGTGCATAGGATGATCCTTTTGCTTGTGAGAGCATGATGCTAAATCATCTAGATAGGCCTCGACTATATGTTTGAGGTCATGAAATGCAAAAGACATGGCCCGATGGAAAGTGGATCCAACATTTTTGAGGCCAAAAGGCATCTTACGATAAGCGAATGTACCCCACAGACAAATGAATGCCATTTTGTGTTGGTCTTCAGGTTTGATTTGGATTTGGTTATAGCCCGAAAAACCATCCATGAACGAAAAGGCTTCACAACCAGCGCACTCATCAATGATCTGATCGATGAACGGGGTTGGATAATTATATTTTGGACATGCCTTGTTCAAATCACGGAAATCAGTAAAACATGAATCGTGCCTTGTTTTTTATCGACTGGCACAGGATTTGACACCCATTGAGTTAAGTGAATAGGGTATATGAACCCTTCCTTAAGCAATTTCTCAACCTCAGCTTTGATGGCTGCTTCTTTCCTAGGATTAACTGGATGAAGCTTCTGTCGAATAGGCTTAGCGTCAGGATACGTCGTGATCTCATGTTCAACTATTTTCGGATCGATGCCTGGCATTTCCTCATAAGACCAAGAAAAAACGTCATAGAATTCTTTGAAAAGATCCATGTAAATCTGAATCTCTTCAGGGGAGCAATCCGCTCCGACGAAGACATTCTCCACGATGCCAGGGGTTCGGGAGATGTTGATAGGTATGGTTGCAGCGATAGTCTCCATATTGCCCTCAGCGTAAATTTCCTGAGTAGCTAAGAGGTTAATGGGACATGGATAATCTCCTGTCATGGTGATAGTGAATTCTCCTACCTCGATTCAGTGTAACTCTGGGAGGAAATATGATCTATGATGAAGATCGTCCCAAGGTTTGTCCGGACTAGTCATTGCTTCGATTATAGCTTCATCTGAAGGCAAGACTAAATCTAACGAATCGGTGTTGGCAAGAGAATCCTGAGCCCAGATAGGCTCTGGAAGCAGATCCAACTCTTGTGCGGGAGTCGGATCGGGGGTAGCTGAAGCTTGCTGGACTAAAGAGTACGCTACTTCAGTAGCCGATAAGGGCATGGACATGCCGGGGTGCCCTGTCTCATCCATTGTGGCTGATGGGGAAGGAAGAATCCACGGATCCTCAAAGTAAGTCGTGCGGAATGATGAAACATGGAAAATTTCAGCCTTGTGGTGAGTCGATATAAACTTGACATCGCCTTGAGGAGGTGGGTAATCGAAAGTACCCATCAAAGATGGGCAAAAACCAACTCCTATGTTAATGACACCGGCTTGAGGATTATCTACCATGGGAACCGTGGATGCCCCCAAGGCTGGGTCAGGCCGAGAGAAGGACAACTGATCTATGGTCACTATCCGGCCTTCATGTGGAAACAATAAGACCCAAAAAATTGTAGCAACCACCGCTTGCATGGCATAAGTCCAACTACGACCTGGCAAGAGATTGTAGTCGATGGGGGCATTGACCACCTCTACTTCGACGCACACGATCTTTCCCCCTAACTGCACAGGGAAAGAAGGAATGATGCCATGTGGTCGGAAAGAATGACCATCGAACGCAGTAAGGAGAGTGGGTGATGGAGACAACTCGGGCTGACCAATGGCTTTCCAACATGCCAACGACATAATGCAAGTCAAAGCACCCTCGTCAACCACCGTGCGGTAGATATTCCATGTAAAAGTTTTCATGGGGTGAGCCACTACTATCTGAAACGTGACGTGGTAAGGCAAATGAGGTTTCAAGTCAGTCGTATCTAACATGATGGTACCCGGGTTACAAGTCTCAGTAGAGCCTAAAGCAGTCAACAAGGCTTTCCTCTGAGCAGGGAAACTTTGAAGGACCTCCAAAGCAGACATAACACAAGGGGTTTGTGATAAATCTTCCACCACAGAGTAGTTCTGGGCGACCCTTGCATTTGGATTGTGAGAAGCCCTCTTAAACGCACCCTTTGGAATGCATGTCATTGTTTCACCCAACGTCTTATCGATCTGTAGAGGAAGAGATGGGGTCTCGGCTTCTTTTCCCTTCTCAGAGGCACATGGTTTGCTATAGTCATGTGCTCTAGTCGCTATGGAAGCATCACTTTTAACCATATATACGTTCACAGAAGAAGGATTGTTTGGAGGGGGACAGTTTTCCTGGCTGCCCCCTTCGCCACTTGCAGAGGCTTGAGTTAAATTTTGCCCATGCTGAAAGGGATTAGTCAACACGGCTTGCTGTTGCTGTGTGACAAACTTCTGGGCTTCCGCAAGTCGAGGGCATAGATGGGTCGGGTGGTCTTCCACACACAATTTGCACGGATACCTTGCCTTCCTCTTTTCCGTGGTGCCCTTTCCAGCATTATCAGTTGGTTTTTTATCCCCCTTACTCTTTTTATGTTGTTTTTTCTTTCCTTCAGGCTACTGGTTGGCCTTTGGGTTAGTCATCTGCACGGAGTGTACTTCCAACGTTTGGGTAGGAGGCGTAGCCAAAGCGGTAGTCTGGCTGGCCGCTGAGTGTTGTATGGATAACTGCTGCAATTACTTATTCAATTGCTCAGCGGGCTTAAATTGTGCCGAGACAACGATACCGTCGGCATGTGGTCCGACTCTCTGTCTAGTTTTATCAAGTATTGACCGTGGTGCATCCGACAGGATGTTGTACAGTAAACCAGACTGAGAATAGATAAGCTCAAACTGTTGAGCCCTCATGATGGCATCTTCCTCGGAGAAAACCCCTGAAGTCGCGACGTCTTTGGATAACTGTGGAACTAAAGACTTAAGGAACCACTCAAGCAAGAATGTTGGTGGGATAGGTACCTTGATTAGACTCTTTCGGCGTCTCCACTCTCGGATATGATCTGAGATATGGTCAGCTAACGTCTGTTCGAAATTGGCTAGCAACTCGGTGCTAGCGTCGTATCTCACAGGTAATTGGAAATGGTTAAGGAAATCCATAGCCAGTTCGCCAAAAGAAGAATATCATGAGTGATCAAGCTTGATGTACCATTTCGCAGCACTCCCTATGAGAGTGCATTGAAACAATCGCAACTGGACGGAGTCATCTTTCAATGAGTTAGATGAACACCAGAGATGGAAAGTGGTCACGTGATCACCTGGATCTTCGTTAGGCTTGGCCTCAAACTTGGGAATGTCCGAAGGCAACTTCGTTGGCATAGGAGGCCAATGTGGATCGTGACAGATAGGATCATTTAACAACCGATTCAAATCTGGCAAGTGTAACGTCGCCAAGAATGGTAGTTTAGGTTGCTACTGATAGCCAGGATAAAAGGGTCCTGGAGTTTGACTGGCACCAGGTTGCCACGAAAAGTTTGGCTGCTGGCCGGGATTTTGGTAGAAACCATGGCCCTGACTAGCGTAAGGGTTTTGCATCTGAGGAGACATCATTGGCTGATTCCCCATAAAGGACATAGGATGTTGGGCATTCATCGTGTTCGATGGAATTTGGGAAGGATTACCCCATGCCGGTCCCGACGGGAGAGGCATAGAAGTCTGTCCAGGGTTCCATTGACTGTGGAAAGAATTACCCCAGAATGACACTCCTGAGGAAGGAACGGATCCTTGTCCTAAGTTCCAAGGTCCTGGTATATGTGCCCCTAGCATAGGAATAGTACCCTGTGCCGGCGTCGATTGTCCAAAAATGGGTGTGCCCTCTGATGGGAAAGCAACGGATGCAAAAGTGTTATTACCAAACGTCCTGTTCCAAACAAACGGTGATGAACCTACCGGCTGAGTTTGCGCAGGTGTTCCTTGACTCCCGGCTCCAAATGAACTTGTGTGTGCAGGCTTCCTGGCGGATTGTTGATGCAATCCACCAAGCAAAGGGGACGAAGGAGGGATATGACCTCCAGCGTAAGGAAAATCATTGAAAGGGATAGGAATGCCCCCAAGTTGACCTTGCAGAGTAGCGTTAGAGCTCCCTGCCCCCAGACCCAAAGTCTGTAAAGTGGAGGAAGTGAGTGCAGGACTTGTACCTGAACTAGGCATACCGTATGAAAAC
>JASDQU010241154.1:20173-34205 GCA_032191745.1 Picea mariana | reverse complement strand
TTGGGAGCTACTTTGGCCCACTTGTCCCCAACTTTGGAACTTAGGATAAAATAATTATCCATACTTTATACTTTAAGAAATATTAATATAATATTCCTTTCTGCATTAAGCTCCCTAGATTAGCCCTTTTCTTTAACTTTTATCCCCCCCTTTCCCTAACTAGTGGATTTTAGTCCCCCATACTCTTTTATCATGGTCGGTCTACTGTTAGCGACATATTTTATATTAATGATGAGACATATATAAAAGTAGGTTCTGGCCTTTAACATCTAGGCTCTCTAGCCTAATAATCACAAAATGGGCTCACCGGCCTATAAAACACAACATATACACGAAGGCTCCTTGGCGTCAAAATCATGCGCACTTAAGTTGTTGTGTGCGGTATCCTAGGATGTGCACACTTCCTCATTTTACTGCGTAGTACATGTGCACACTATGCCATGAAAGTTGCATACAAAAATGATATCAATCAGCTCACTAGCTTAAGTACATTTTCATTTACATTACAATTGGGTTCGGCCTAGGGATATTACATATCCAATGGCAATATTACTAGAGTAATATCTTTCAGATTCTCTAAAGTTTTCATATTTTATCATATCACTAGCACTTGTGGGTGAGAATGATTTCATAAAGGAGTTTTTGTGGCTACGGTTATGTTTTGTTAGTATATTCCAATTAGTGGCAGAAAGGGGATTCTTTCAGTCATGAAGTTACTTGTATAGTTACATTGTAAACATGAATTTACTTGAGCTAGCAACATACAATCGATTAGAGTAGGAGTGTGCATGAATAAACTCAGTATCTCAGTATTTGTTTTCTAATTTTCAATAAATAAGAAAAAGTTTCTCTCGATATCAAGATATGAAAAAAGTAAATATCATATCTTTAAGGTTTGCAAAGGATTGGTTGCACCGTCCAGATGACTCCATAGCCCAATGGATAAGGCAACTGAAACTACTAGGTTCTTCGTGCCTGAAAGGAGGATTTATGTTGTTCAGAGCCTACATTTAACCATATATCCTGGTATTATGTCGTACCGTCAACTAACATCCTCCTTAGAGTATGCAAGATATAGTTGATTTGGCGCTGTGAACTAGTTAAGGAAGAGGGTTGTAGGTTGGATAGGTTGCAAGCATCTTGGTGCAAATTCAAAATTACCAGCATCAACCTCATAGCAATCAGGTACTCCATGAGATTTTTTGTCTTGTTTGGAGGTCAAGAAGGGTTTGGATACTTTATTTTCCTTTGGTGCTATGAACTGGCTCAAGCGCTACAAATTTAGACAGGTGCTACGAAATGCGCTACAGAATGCACTATGGAATGTGCTGCGGAAAATCTATTCTAAGATTGTTGAACTAGTATTTTTGACCAGTTGACTTCTAGGAGGAATTCCGGGTGAACCAGGATGAATTTTAAAAATCAAAAGGAGTTTATTGTCAAGCATGAACCCAAGAAAATTAACCTATTTCATTTTTCACACAGGTGTCATGGATTGGGAGATTCAAAGGAATCTTTGAGCCCTATTTTTTCATTTTTCATGATTTCCTATTTGAGACATGTTTTTGCGACACATATTCTAGCTAGTTGGAGATGATTTTAAAGAAACATAGAGAGGTTTTTATTTATAACGAGCTTATATAAGAAAAAAAAATCTCATATTTTACACATCTTTTATAATGTGAGAATTACAAGTGGAATTTTGAATCCTACTTTTCAAAATTTCGCCTCCTGAAAAGCAGGAAATCAGTTAAAACTTGTCATTCTTTGTTGTAACTATTTCTATTTTGAGAAAGGATTTTGATTTCGAATTAGTGATATGGAAAGGACCTATAGTGCTATATATTTCATGGTACAAGAGTAGAGTGAGGTTGGATTCATGGGCCAAGAGAGGAGAGAGCCGGAGGAACAATTTTAGTTGCTCATTTGTAAGCCTGAGGGATTGTTTGTAATGACATTTTCTGCCATTAAAGATTCATGAGAGTTGTTATAAGATTATCTTCCTTGTTTTCCCACTTATTTGTTATCTTATTGCTTGAAAATATTGTAGGTTTTGAGGATCATATCTACCATTGATTAATGGATTCATGAACAACAAAGGATTTGTTGTAGCTTTCCCATTAAATCATTGTTCATTGTTCAAGCAAATATTTATCTATTGCAGAAAGGATCTATGTATAATAGATGTTCTTCCTTTTGTCATATTCACCATGCTTCTACTCTTCATTATATATCTCTTTGTTTGATATACAATTTTATTTCCTTTGATCTATAGGATGTTATGACTCCATGCCCATTGGAATTCCTCTGTAGACATTTTGTTTCCCTCTCCTTTTATTTCCTAGTCTTGTCGATACACCTACTCAAACAATTTAGTTAATTTATATTATGATGGGTACTTGGCTTGTACTTTCAACAGTCTAAGTGTGACTCTCAGTGCTAACATTTTTGGTGCCGTTGTTGGGGACGACAATGAAGACACCTTCCCTAGGTGAACTATGATGATTAGATCTAGCTTTGGATGGTGACCTGAAGCTAGACACTTTTAGACTGCTTATCTTTCACCAAGGCGACTCCATTGTTCATATATCTATTGGAGACTCCATTGTTTTGAAATGGACAAGATCCTAGCTCAGAGGTATGCTTTCTATGATTTTTCAAAGATAGTTAGTTTTCCAAATCCAGTGCATAGTAGAGATGAATGGGAAGGTTCCCTTCCTAGGTTTAGAGGAGAGGATTGGGAAGTACCAGCTGAGTTTTTATTAGAATTTCATGAGTGCATGCTTAAGATGAAAATTATACATGAAGATGTCCTCATCAAATTATTTACATACTCTTTAGATGGAGTAGCTCGTGATTGGTGTAGATCACTCCCAGTTTCTTGTATTACTTCACTAAGACATTTTCATGTTGCATTTTGTTTGTTTTGTAAAGAGAAATTTACAGTTGATTTCCTTTATCAAGAATGTTGTTATGATTCGATTTGTTGAGTAAAGGATCAAATAGTTTTAAAGAGTATGTTGTAGTAGAAGACACTTTTCATTATGATCAAGAGGTTGATGATCTTCAAAGTGATAGTCATGATGCAGATACTTTTGACATTGTATCAAATGTATCTATTGTTTTGATTTTTCATGAAAATCAAAGTGTTTCCTTTGAGTATTCAAATGATAAAGAGAATATCTTTACTAAAGCACATACAGAGATTATTAGCAACCAACCAGTATATGATAATGAAGAAGATAGGGACGAATTTCATCAACAGTTGGAATTCTCATCATCACCTATTGATGAGCAGAAAACTCCACGGATCAACGAGGAAATGTCTATCATTTATATACCTGCACTTACAACAAACATCAAAAAACATATGAGTAGTTGTAAAGTATATGAGGACCATCATTTTATTGATGAATCAACCTTCACAGAGGAGCAAGATGGTTTTCTTAACCAATTAGAAATGTCTTTTCATAAGTTTCATGATCCTGTGGATTTTTACATAGAGTTATATTTTTCAAAGGTTTCTAATGATCCAGTTGTTGGCATGATTTCATATCATAGTTGTAAGTATCCATTGCTTACTGACATCTTGCTACAAGCTTCATATCACTTGAAAATTACTTCAAACCATTGCATGGAAGGAGTTATTTTCATCAGTTCGATACTCACATGGATGCATTGGAAGTATGACTTCAATTAAGAAAAGAATCTTAGCTATATAGATTAGTGTAGGTTGATGTACATAAATAAGCTCACTCCATGAGCATGTGATTTTCAGTTTGAATTTTTCTACAGTGTGAGTTCAGTTTGTAGCTTATGGAAATGTTTTTATTTTTCAATAAGGGGAAGAGATGTTTTCAAGAATACAGTATGCAGAGATGGAATGGTTAAGGAACTAAACTGCATGTTCTTGGCATCTCACAGGGAGCATGCCATCCCCTATGGAGCCAAATGTTATCACATATAATTGTAGGGTTAAGGAATCATGACACATGATATATTATTGTTTTCAGAGCTTGTATTTTAATCAAATTCTCAGGGATTATGTCATACCATCAACTAACAACCTCCTCAAAGTGTGCAAGCTATATTTGAGTTGGCGCTGTGAACTAGTTAAGGAAGAGGGTTGGAGGTTAAGCAGCTTCCAAGCATCTGAGTGAAAATATGAAATTACCAGCATCAAACTCATCGCCATAAGGTAATCCATGATAGTTTTTGTCTTTTTTGGAGGTTAGGAAGGGTTTGGCTAATTGTTCCTTTGGCGCTGTGAACTAGATCAGGCGTTGCAAATTGAGATACGCGCTATAGAATTTCCTATAGCAACGACTTTTACATATGTGATCATAAATCCAAAACGGTGATGTGGGTTTCTCTGAAATTTTTAGTGAAGGAATATGATATCCTTGTTGACTTACTGACAAAATTTTAGCCTGACCCAGTTTGGCATTTGAGAGAAGAAATTAAAACACCATTGCACTACAGAATGTGCTGCGAACTCTCTATTTTGCATAGCTGATTGGATATTCTCCTTGTTGAGAGGTTTCCACCTATCAAGTAAGGTTCGAATGGTATCCTAGGAGTTTTTTGGACGTGAGGATATGTGTTCCATCTCCAAATCAATCAGGATGACCTGTTTCAAAAGGCATTTATCATCATAGACAAAATCCCCAAAAAATAGGAATTTGTTAGGCTTTTGTTGGAAACTTTTCTAACAAGACTCCTAAATGGAGGAGGATCCTATGTAATGCCTTGGTTTCGACCTCCTTAGGGTAGATAGAGATTATTAACTATAAATGAAAGGGTTTTTTATGAGAAAAGGGTTGGATTCATGATCCAAGAGAGGTTGGAGAGAGTTGGAGGAGCAATCTAGTTGCTCAATTGTAAGCCTGAGGGCCTGTTGTAATTAGATTTTCTTCCATTAGAGATTCACTTAATTTTTTTATCATACTTTGTGTTATTTCATTTTCATTTCTTCTTGTCATTTTTCTTGAATAGAATTATAGGTGTTGAATATCAATATTTGTTCATGAGCAGGAGATTCATGAGTTGTGAATGAGTTGTAGTGATTGCCTCCTTGCATGATTTATGTTCTTATAATATTTGGGTCATTTTAGAAGAGAGGGTATTTGCTTAATGATTTTTATTCTTTCTGTTATCTCCCTTATACCTTCATCCATCAATTATAACTCTTGTGTTTGATAGGAATCTTGAGTGCCTTTGATCTACAGAGTGGTGTTGACTCCATGCGCAATGGAAGACCTTTGATCTACAGTCAAAATGTTTCCCTCTTTATTTTTCTTTCTTGTTGATGCACTCTTTAAATTTAATTTAATTTTTTTCCCAAGTTTGAATGGTTGGAATTTGGAGGAGACAGTTCATTTCTATTGAATTTTTTCCTTTGAAGCATATCGATGTTAATGAAAGAGTCAGGTTTTATATTACAAAGATTCATGTGTTGATGTGTATCAGTGTGTTATTTTATTTTTGTGTTTATTGTGACCTCATATCAGTTTCTATATTGTGTTAATTCTTCCAGTGTTTGGTCAAAATATATGTGTTGGAATTCAGCCTTGTTAGGTGATCCAAGGACATAGGGCCATGCACTCTACCATTCCTCTAAAGCTTCATTGGAATTCATCCTTGTTAGATGCTCCAGTGAGGTGGATTGTTTTTCCCCTTTCTACCATCATCTCATATTTTCCCTAAACTGAAAAGCATCAACTATCTTGCCTCTGCACATTTGAACCCTATTACCAAGACATTTACATTTCTTGACAGTTTCAATCCTTTGAATCCACGCCCAATGAACTTCGGTCTTCATATCTTACCAAACCCATTTAAAAAAGAAACATTCTAAAAACCTTTATTATACCCATAGAAGATCTATCCATTTCATAAGAAATACAACCGGCCTTTGAAATGACATTGGAGGGATGAGATTGTAAGAGAGAGCCCTCTCTAGGTTTGGAAGGGCTAGCTTCCAACCTGCAAGTAGGTTGAATGGGCTACCTTGGTACCCTTCTAAATCAGTCATAGAAGGATTTACTAGGTGTTAACACAACACTTGAGAGGAAATCCTTTTAGGTGTCTTTCAACATTGACTCATCTTCAAACCATAAGCTTCACCTAGAGTGTAGTGACCCGATAGCCCTACTATGGAACACATGATGTCTTGAAATATCTCTAGATATATCATCTTTCTAAGGCTTCACTTAGTGGTGGCTAGACACACTATGGATGCATGAGTTTACTCTTGAACTTGGCTATGATCTCACCATAGTTTGGATGTATTGAGTCTAGATTACTTATATGAGCTTGTTGGGCATGTTATCTCATCCAATCCAAATTACTAGTGGTTCCTCAATCATCTTTCTATCATCCTCTAGTGTGACAATTAGTGTAGCTTTAATTTTTCAAGGTAAGGTTCCCATATGAATTTTTTGATTATCTTAATCACCCCAAAACATTGATATTGTCCCCCCTACTCTAAATTTTAAACAACTATCTATCACACACAAATATGTGGGCATGTACATATAAGAAAGGTGTAAGCATACCAAGTCCAAAACGTTATCTCTATATTAAAATCATTCCATATGTTGTAGATAAAAATAGATGGTTAGTGTAAGACATAAAATTTAAAAANAAATTACAACCTTTCATAAAATTAAAAAAAGAAAAAAAAAAAAAAACAATCTTCTTTACAAATTTATTTATGTATCCATGCCATTTTTTCCCACAATAAACCTTTTTTGTATTTAATTTATTAGTATATAATAACACATAAATTTAAAGATCATTTCCCTACCCTCTTTTATGACCAACACTATCTTTCCATTATTGCCATTTCCTAATCTATTAGTCCATACCATAAATCACACTAGTGCCTTGTCTTAGAGTTCTAGAGTCTAGGACTCTAGGAAACTAGTGGGGATCTAAACTATGTGAAGAAGTGTAACATCCCAGTTCTAACCCTTATAAACTATAATGTATTATGTAAATATGACTTAGGCTGGTGAGCCGGTAAAGTTGAAAAGGGGCCAGAGTGCCTAGGAAATGTAACACTTCCTATACATTAATAAAAAACACCACTGGTTGCAAGACCGACAAGGAAAAAAGAGATAGGGGGCTATGATTCCACGAGAGAGGGGGATTTAGGGGCTAAGTCTTGTTATTATTATTTTATTTACCTATAATTGATTTTATGGAGAAGAGGGGGTTACATGAGCTTCTTGGGAGGGATGCCATGTGGCTCTTGTCTTCATGTAATTATTTAAACATCCCTTGGGGGTTGTTTTGGGGTCATTAGTCCCTTGGTTCATCCTCTTCTCACTAGTTCACTCGTTCTTCTTCCTCTTCACTCACTACTTCTAGTTTGTGTGCTTATGGATTGAGCATGGAAATGAATGGCAAGAAGAGAAGAGCCATTGTTGAATGGATGTAATGATTTATTGATCATCCCTGGAGGGAATGGATGCATGTTTGCATGAACTTAATGGTAGTTCGGATGGAACTGTTCACAACTGAGAATTCTTGGAATTTCCAGTAGGGATATTTCCTGACCAGTAGCACTAGATCCCTAGAGAGAAATGGAACAACCTTAGGGACTACATGGAAAAGAAAGGTGTTCATTTCTTAGGGTTGTGCAGGTTGAGGGGGAAAGAGAGCTGGAAACATGGATGATTTAAGGATGGAAATTTATTTTAAAATGTAGAAAACTTGGTGAATATTACTAATCCTTTATATGTCAACTATAAATGTTTGGCGATATTTTTTAAAAATATTCAAATTTGTAAGTTTTTTATATAGTTTTTATAAAATTTTGGTGATTTTTAAGGTAAAATAATTTTATCCTATAGAATTTTGGCGAATCATTTTTAAAATAGTGAATCTCGTTTTTGGAAAAACCATGGAAAATTAGCCCATGAGTGAAATTTAGCCCCTAAAATCATCCCTGGATGGAAATTAGGATTGTTGTGAGGTTGGGAAACCTCAGAGCTACTTAGCCAACTACTGTGTATTTTAGACTTGGCCTAGGACCCGTCCTTGTGGATTCATAGCCCTGGCTCAGGGGTGACCTGCTATTGAGAGTAAATGAATAGTAGAACCTATGGTTGGGAGGAACGTCCTTGGTCTGTAGCCAGTTGGTGAATGTTTACTTGCAAAGATAAGTGCTCTCTATGTTTTATGTTTAATGTATTCCGCTGTGTATTTAATTATCTCTGAGATATGTATTCTAATGTGCTTGTATGCTAGTTATTTGTTGTGCATGGAACAATGTTTATCTATTTTATGTTGTGGCATGGATCTTGTCTTATGCATGTGGTGTGAATGCTCCTAACCTTGTTGAGAAACCCTTTGTCTTCGAATTAGAGATCAGAGAACTGTGTCTTGGGACTACAATGTGCCTAGCCTGCGGGTGGTTGGGTGTGTTGCAACCTGTTTAAGTGGCGTAGCCCAGCCTCTAGGTGGTCGGGTATGTTACATATTGGTATCAGAGCTTTTGGTTGAAACACCGGGCCGGTATGGGCTAGGTCTATTGGTCAGAGTCTCGTGGTTGAGATCAAATTCTGACCGTGAAGTTGAAAAGCTTAGGAGGAATGGCATTGCAGAATCTACGCAGGAGTTATATTGTCAGAGATCATTTGTAATGGGTTCAAAGGATCGTAACCATCCCCCTTTGAATTCAAGAGCGATCACCACTGTAGGATTAGGAGAGATCTAGGATCGTTGGATCAGAGGATAGGTGAACAGGGGTTGTCCAATGTAAAGGAAGCAAGGGTTAAGGTCACAACCATTGGATTCCATGGGAGAGAGAGATCAACGAATAGGAGGCATTGTGGGGAACCAAGTTGCATGGGAGATAATTTCCTCAGGAGGTCTCGCAATCCAAACCATGGTTTCACCAAGGGGTTACGTGTCAACATCAGGAGAATTACGGGGTGAAAAGTTGGTTACTCCAAACCGTCGATGCGTGCCCTCGCAAATTGAAAGGCATGCAGTGATGTGACATGTTAGTACTTGAGTGACGAACCTTTGAAGAGAAGAAGTAGGCAAGGACTGTCGACCTGTAGGAGGACACACGTCAACCGATCGTGTGCTCTGGGTGAAAGCACTTTGGGAAAAGGAGAGCAAGGAGAAGTTGAGAATTGAGATTTTTGAACCCCAGAGATCCGAAGTGAATTGAAGTCATCCGATCCAGGAGGACATGCGGCAGAAATCCGTGCACTTCACGGAAAAGTGAAGGTTAAGAATTGAGTTCTCTAAAGTACAAAGACCCAAAGAAATCGTAGTTGTCGATCCATGGGAAACACGCATCAGTAGATCACAAGCTTCAGATAAAAACATTTCAAAAAAAAGTTGAAGTTTGAGTTTTTCGATGTCCAAAGGCCTGAAGGAATTGCAGGCGTTGATCCTTGTAGCAGTAAATTCTGAAGTCCCAAAGTCCGGGGTCAATATGGGTCGTCTGATAAGGGAGACACATGGCAGCAGTTTGGTTAGTTTGGGAAATCATATTTTGGGAGAATTGGAAGTGTGCTAGTGTGGAAACTCTCGAAGTCCCGAAGCCTAAAGAGACGAAGTGGTGGGGCACGATGATGTCACCAAGAGGTGATGTGGACCCCAAAATTTCTGAAGTGACGTGGCTTGCAGACGTCACCATGGATGACATGGACACATGGGATGTGCACCATGTGTCAGTAAGTATTGAACATGCGGATGATTGAAATGTCAGATAGGATGTGACACATGTCACCCGCCTGATTGGACCACATGTCTTCTTATAGTATTTCGTTGTGTGGCGATGGATCATGGACTCCGGAGAGATTACTCTAAGAGTTTTCAGTTGAGAGTTGAAACTCCTGAAGCTTGGAGAGCCGAAGACCTGAAGTAAACATTGATTGTCGGATCGACTGAAGTAGACCTGAACTGTCAGACTAGGAGAACAGGTGGCATGAAGCTATGGATTCCATGTAAGGACCCAAAGTAAACGTCGATTATCGAATCATCTGAAGTATACCTGAACCGTCAGATCAGGAGAACAGGTGGCATGAAGCTTTGGATTCTGGGTAAGGACCCGAAGTAAATGTTGATCGTCGAATCACTCGAAGTAATTCCCCACCATTTGATTCAAAAGGAAGTGTGGCAGAATCCCATGTATCTCAAGGGAAGTAAAGTTTGAGATTTGAGAATTCCGAAGTCCGAAATTCTGAAATGACCACAACCGTCGATCTGGGAGAGGTAAATATGAATTGTTGTTTCCCAAGAGGTAGATCTTGGTTGTCCGTTTAGAAGCATCGTCAATATCACGAGTTCAACGGTCACCTCGCATTGCAGGGATGGGAGGTGCTTGGGATTTACGAAGTCAAGGGCAGATTGCAATCAAGACGAAGGTTTTGGAAAAAGGACATGTGGTGGCTCGAGGTGAATTGCGGGGCAAAAATTAGTTTATTTCCAAACCACCTTTGAGCCTGGTTGAAATCACGCATCTATGTGAGGTCACCGCATAAGGTCACATCTAAGGAGGGGCCAAGAGAAAAAGGAGCTAGCGCCAACTCTGATATTTTTCACAAGGGCAAAGGAGAAGGTCGCGGGGACCATCAAACCTGCACCAAAAATCCATGAGGGCCTGTGATTAGATACAGAATGAAACCATCAAGGTTTCGGAGAGTCAATTCGGCTCGGGATTGAAGACCCTTGACCGGGAGGTCGTACAACCTTAGGAGAAGGGGGTCTTCATTAAGAAACAAAGGGAAAAGAAGAGGCAATGCTCAAATCAATAAGCCCATGGTTTTTCTCATCTGGTCATATGTAAATGGTTTGAAGGAAGTGCCTCATAAAGATTTAGTTCGACAGAGAGTTAACACTAGAATAATACAAGGAATTGATAAAGGGTCAAAATATGATATGTTTGTGAACTGAGAACACAACAGAAGCATGAGTACTATATAATGAGTCGATCCATGTCTTTGATCAACTCATGAAGACAAAAGAACTGACACATAGTCATGATTAAAAAAGAGTTAATTCATATCAGAAGGAAAAATGATATTAATTAAAGAATAATATTATCACTTAAATGAAAAGTTACTTGTAAATTTAATTGACAATTTTTGTATGATATGTATAGCTCTAACAAGATGGTTGCTTGCAGTTTTATCAGGATTAGAGGTATGACCAGATCAATTCAAGAATAGGATCAGATGTTTGGGTCATGGAGGCATGACTTTGCTTACAAACTGTTGTTGGGAAAAACACCCTACGAACTAGCAAACTAGGGTCAGACTTGCATGCAGATTTTGACCGAAAAGAAACTACTTTTTTACCTACAACCCAAGATTTAAACCCCTCTTTCATAGTAAATGCATGGAAAAGGACCACCAACCTTATTACCGACGTTCGATGTATATCCTCCGTTGCTCTTCTATTACTTTCTTGCGCTGCTCCTTCCACAGATGACCTGCACTCAAGACAAACAACAACTATGCATGCATGCTACTTCTCTACTCAAGGGTTAGAAATCAGGCATAAATTAACCAAACCATAGACAATTCATGCATTGGGACTGGAAAAGTATTCTTTTTATTACTGAAAGTGAATCAACTTACAAACAAAGATGAGACCGGCCACCGCTCCTTGAACCTAATCCTGGGCTCCTCTTCTTCTGTCCTTCAACTGCTTTACGTTAAATCTCCTTTGGCATGAGGAAAGGCTAAAGGGTTGGGACAATGGATTAAGTAAATGGGTAGAGTTTCTTCGCTATATTTTTTCCTCCTCCAAATGACACCCCTACCCCTTATTTTATAAGCTAGAAGGAGCTAGGGTTTTGGATGAACCCTCAGCCATGCATGGCCGGGAGTTTTAGTTAACTGACCCATAGTTTTTTGTTCCATTAGAAACTTTCCTTTTTTCGTGCTTTGTTAGGTACACGCGGGCTGTAGTGAGTCAGCCAGTTGGCACACGTGTGCAGTAATGGGTTAGGGAACGTGGGCCTTGGCACAAGAGGATTTTCAAAGAGTTGTTCAACAAAGTTTTGGCAAAGAAGGGATATGAGTTGGCCTAATGCCAAGTAAGCATGTGTGGTGCAATTTAGGGTTATAAAAGATGCCCCCTAATGTGTGAGGTCAGAAGAGCATTTGATGGCCAAAATACATTACCAATCTTTACTGATGTGCCGAATGATTGAGCCCAAGGATCAGGAACCAGGAGGTGTCGTCTACAAAATAACAAATGTCTCACCGAGGCGGGCATACCCATGCTCGGGATAAAATAGAACCATGGATACCAATCAAATACACTGTAGATCCATGCCAAATAACTATAAAGAGTAGCTGCAAATAATACACAGCGGAGCTACATCTTGAAATCAGAAAGATATACATATAGAGTACCCATCTTCCAGAAGTTGATTCAGCCTGATGGCTGTACTTCAGAGCTTGAACAACAACTTCAAAATATACTAAAACTCGGGTAGGAGTGTAATATGAGTGTATGACTGCACTACCCAGAGGTCTTTGACGGCTCATCGGTTATGGACTTGATAATCTTGATGATCGGACTAAAGGCTTCAGTGATTTCGAACAAGGAATTGATTGGACGTTTAGGATGGCCGGGTATGCGGACAAGAGACATATTGCAGAGGGGCCAACTCAAGCTTAGTGACAAACTTCCCTTGGACAATAGCACGACAAGTGATAAGACTTAGGTATCATATATGTTAATCATAAGTCTATGAAGCAGGAGGCAATGCAAACTCTCCATATGTTTGGAAGAGTAACCAAACAGTGGAGGACACAACTCTATATAGTGAGAAAAGCTTCCTAAGGTCGTACTACATCCCATAGTCTAATGATCAAACAGACAGATGTGCTTTATCCAAGGGCGACTCATTATGCTGCCAATAAAGAAAATACTTTTCCCATCCTCTTTTTGGGGTATATTTGATTTTTTTTGTTCTTTTTGATAATTTTTGAAAAAGAATAAAGGAATATTACGTTACAATGGAGGAACGAGTATTGCAAACATACAAGATCAAGGCACAAGGACAAGACTGATGTTCTGGTAAAATGATACTCGAGGAGAATCCTCCGGTGGCCAAAGGTGTTAAGACGCAGAAGCAAACTATCACAAGGCTGGTGGATAAGGTATGAAAATGCGGTTGATAGAACACACAATGGTAATGTCCTTCAATGTAAGTTTAACGAACCCAGAGAAGGTAAGCTCGGTGGTTTTTCATATTTAGAGAGTCTGGAAAAGCATAAAAGGAGACTCTGATGGGGTACCTTTTTCGACAATAGTCTAATCGGTTTGAAAAAGGGATAAACTAGCACCGATTAGACGTCAATTCAAAACCATTTTAACGAGTGTGACAAGGACAATATCACTCGGCTATTTTTTCACTTTTAAGCAGTCTGAAAAAAGATTAACTATGGACTCCGTCAAGAATATTCTTCTGGACCAATTTAACGAGTGTGAAAGAATAAGGTCACTCGACGATATTTTCAATTTTAGGGAGTCTAAAAAGAGCTTAACTATGGACTCCATGGGGTTTTCTTTTTCGTAAATTTAGTCCCTTAGGCCCGAAAAAGGAATAAAATTATACTTGAGAGTACTCTTCTAAAGAATGGGAATTCGATAGAGTATACCTTTGTTCGTACGGTTGACCGTCTGGACCGAAAAAGGGGTAAACTACCACCAGACAGACGTGACTTCAAATTTCAGTTTAACGAGCGTGAAAGGCCACAAGATCGCTCGACAATCTTTTCATTTTTAGAGGGTCTGAAAAGGGCTTAAAAGGAGACCCATTAATTTTTGGGAGTCCTGAGGGTGAGACAAAGAGTGAAAAAGACTCATGCAAATGAGGCTCAAACTCATATTTAGGAAAGACTATACAGACTCCCGAGCCTACAGTGGTTTTAGAAACGGCATGGACACCATAATGCAACCAAGACCTACCTAGGGCATCCATGTTCTGGTAAGCTCTACCACCAAGTTGCGACACTTCTAGAGCAGATATGATGGTTTCGTGTCACAA
>JASDQU010241153.1:175144-189045 GCA_032191745.1 Picea mariana | reverse complement strand
ACCATATCCTGTATGCATCCAAGAGACAAACCTTCTAAAAGAAGATGATCTGCATGGAATAATATAGGAAAACATGCAGAGTGGTCTAAATGAGAATGTGAACCAAGAACACCAAGACTACATTGAGCTATGGTTCCAGAAGACTGTCAGATTGAAACAACATTCTTTTCTTCAACAACTCTTTGCATCATATCATTCAAAACAATTGGTTCCTCATGTTCTGGTATTTATTAAAGTATATTGTTCAAACTTGAATGTGAGTATATTTGTAATCATGCTACACACATGGTTGCATTGGAAGTACACGTATACTTGAAAAAGGTTTTTTTTAAGGTAGGATAGAGAATAGGGGAATAAATGTTACATATAGTTTATTGCGACATCATTTTTAATATGTTTTCAGCTGATAGATATTTTTCAATTTTTTCTAAATAAATGAGGCCATGACAATTTGTTGGAGTTTTGAAAGCATTATCTTTTTGGTTGGATTTGGAGAACATCTTCATGACTGATTCAACTACTTTCTAACCTT
Organism: Picea mariana; assembly: GCA_032191745.1. Lineage (NCBI taxonomy): Eukaryota > Viridiplantae > Streptophyta > Pinopsida > Pinales > Pinaceae > Picea > Picea mariana. The sequence continues at coordinate 188,513 of JASDQU010241153.1, read as the reverse complement.
TATTAGTTTTTCTCTACTATTTTTTTGAACTGTTTTCCTGGAAGAAATTTACAGTTTAGGTAATTATTGATAATGAAAAACTAAAAAATAAAAGAGTTCAATTAATAAAAACCAATATTTTTTGTCACAACCAATCATTTTCATTCTTTATACAAAATTTTAGATCATTTATTATAGCAGTAACTCATATCTTTGTMTTTGATTATKCTATGGGATTAAATAAAGTTAAAATTCCATATTATGAGGCCCATAGGCATCTAGTACAACTTGAAATAACCTCAAAGATGGTCAGTAGAGAATCCTTATTAAAGAGTAGCAGGGGACTGCATGAAGTTTCTWYCCATGGGAACACTACCATAATTATATGGAGAAGATAAAATTGAGGACTAGAGGAACCTTTAGGTCATTCTCTCATGGCCTCATCCACCACACATTAAGTTTGACCATGATATGTCTTTGGACTAAGTCTCAATACGTAAGTCTATTTTTTCATGCGGACAATTTTTTATCGGAAATSTATAAAATATCTTCCAACCCAATACCGTCCCATCCYGTAAAAAAGTTTTCAAAGATKCTTTCCCATCCACCCATGCGAATKMAATATATAAATTTTATCTTAAGGGTAAAGTTTGGGATAGGAGCCTTTGATGGAAAATGGGTGTAAGAGGCTWGCCTGTCGGGATACTAAACAGGTATGTTGGCAGTGGGTACCGGCTTGTGGTATGACTAGGCAAACCCATCAGGGTACTGAACAAGCTCATGGGAAATGGAGCATTCTTCCTTGGGAGGATATTTATTAGATGTCAAAATCATCCCATTAGAGTACGGAGCAAGCTTGCTGGAAATGGGTTCTTGTTTTGATATGCATAATCTATATTTGTCTATATGAGCAATATACTTGTGTAAATCATTAAGAAAAAGCATGCATGGTTGAACTAAAGGATAAATGAAGTCTGTCTTTTTTCCATTTGAGAATAACCATAAGTTGACCTTAATACCCTATCATCCAATTCATATTGTATCTAAGATGTATTATCTTAAGAGTGGGACCATGATCTTAGAAGCCTAATTGATCCAAAATGGATCCAGAAAGGCCTAAAAATAATTGTTCTCATAATCAAATGAAACCAACGCCATTGCGTCCGAATCGTCGCACTGATTCCGTCCATATAATTTTTTTCACAAACGGACACCGTATGCGAAATTTATCACGTTCTGATCAATTTCCCAAACAAGCAAAATGCCAATTGATCAAAGGGTGACATGGCACATTATAGGCATGACATGTGGTGTAGTCTATAGAGGACAAGTGGCAGGCTCCTGTAACTGACACATGGCATTTTAGATCTCGACATTTGGCATTTTCTGATGTTGACAAGTGGCAAGGGGTGATTGGTCCACATGGTATGGTTTTGGCCAACCATGAGCTGACACATGGCCCAATCACAAGGTGCCACATGTCACCCTAGATGGGGCCTAAAAGGGATGAATGAAAAATATTGTATAACTCCATGGGATTCGAACTCATGACCTATCAATATAAAAAATTCCTAGCACTAATGCACTAGCCACAATGGCAAGAACCAAACTTTAGAAAAATATCTACTTTTTAAAAAAATTAAACATTAAACCCTTTTCTATGTTTAAGGGAGGCGTGATGAATGGAGGCCAGGTCACATGGGAGAATCCTATGACTAGGAACCTAGCCTGGGCATGGGGGCTTAAAGGGTCTAGCTCCAGGCCACATGTCATCCATGCGACCAAAAAAAGGGGCGCGCACCCTATTTTTAGGTGCTTAACCAATTATTTACCAATTTAGTGGGTTTTTGATTTATTTTAATGGATTTTTGTGGATTTTTGGCCAAAAAGAGTGGATCTGGAGCCTAGAAAGGGGCCATATCTTCGGGGGAAGTTGGATTTCGACCCCCAACTCGGAATATATATAAACCAGAGGTTTTTGACAGTCCAAACAAATTTGGAACAGGAGAAATGTTGAAGAATTGTGAAGATCAAACCATTTTTATGCAGGGAAGCCATTGAGGAGGGGAACTTTGTGGGCGAATTTCGGGAGCTATGCTCATCTGTTTTCAGTGTCGTAAGTTGTGTTGGATTCTTGAGGTCGAGAAGAAAATAGCCAGAATAGTTTGTAATCCATTTGAAACTTTTCTAATGTACTTTTAAAGCATTGAAGATAAATAAGAAAGACTCACCCATTGAGACTCAATTTCAGATCAAGTGGTATCAAAGCAGTTTGACGGTTGGTTTTTGAGTTTGCATGATTATTAAAGAAAAGTTGATTCATGGTGAAGGCGAGCTTGCAGAAGGGGATACTGAGATTGGATCGATAAAGAGGACTTCTCAAAGTGAGGAGATGGAATCGGAAGAATGCATGTCTCAAAATGAGATAGAGTTGTAAAAGACTTTATTCACCATGTCTGAGATGGTAAAGGTATTATATGAGGATTACTTGGAACAGAAGAGGCATTTCCAAGGGGGATATTCTAAACAAGACAAAATTGAATAAGGATAGGATCCTCCTAAACCTCCTCCTTCACCTCCTTCTTCTCCATCAACTTCTTCTTCTTCAAGTAGAATTTCAAAATCCACCGCAAGAAAACATTCCCATAAACATAAACGTGATATGCCTTGACTTAAGCTTGATGTGAAGTTTGAATTACCCATGTATGATGGTGAAGTCAATATTGAGAGGCTTCATAACTGGGTCAGACAAATGGGATTTTATTAAAGTGTGCAACAAATCAAGGATGAGGCAACCCAAATCAAGTTGGAATCGCTTTGTCTTGCAGGAACAACACTCATCTGGTGGTAGAGTAAGTTGCAAAATGGCACATAGCAAGTTGGTAATGTATTTCCATCATGGCAAGATTTTATTTTTGCACTTAGAAAGCAATTTTTTCCTTTGGGTTATAAAGAGAAGGCTTTAATTGAATTGGAAGGTCTTAAAATAAGAAAGGGACAAACAGTGCACAAATACACAGATGAATTTCGTAAGATGACATTAATGTTGAATATTCCATTACATACCCAAGAAACTCTTATGAAGTATATAGGAGGTTTACCTGCACATATTCATAACATTGTATTTATGTTTGGACCTACTAATCTTGATGAGGTTTATGTTCAAGCAACATACATTGAAGCAGGGAAAACAGGAGTTGGTGTGTCAGTGGAATCGTCTTCAAGGAAAGAGGACAAAAGAAAGGGGAATGACAACAAAGAAAATTCAGGGGAAAGAAGGGAAGAGAAGCTCTCTTGTAGACATTGCAAGAAAGAAGGGCATGATGATGACTATTGCTGGAAATTGCACCCAGAGAAGAGACTAAAGTGGTTCAAAGAAAGGAAAGGGAGACAGAAATTTTCAGCAACAACATGGACAATAGACTTGGGATATGATTCAAGTGATGATACTAAGATCACAACAGTTGGTTTGACAGGTAAAATTGGCGATGGATATGATTCTAGATGCAAGTTGTTTCACATAAGGGTGATAATGAAACAAACTAAGATCGATGCATTGATAGATAGTGGATCTTAATCTAACTTGATTTCAGAGGAAGTGGTTAAACAATTGGGATTAAACACTAAGATGCATCATAAACCTTACTCACTTAAGTGGACAAGCGACAATCATAAATTTCACATAAAAAAGCAATGCACTTTAAAGTTTGCAATTTCATCAAAGTTTGTGGATGAGGTAACGTGTGATGTGGTGCCACTCAATGAATGTGGAATGGTCTTGGGAATTCCTTATTTGTATGATCACAAAGCAATCTTCTGCAGGGAACATAATCAATATCACTTAACTAAAGAAGGAAATGAATATGTTATACATGCTCATCACTTAAAAGCAAATCAATCTCTACAAACAATGGAACAATTAAGGAAGGAAACTTATGCAAGCAACACACCTATAATTGTTCCAAATCAAGCAATTGATCTTAAGCATGAACAAGAGATGGTTGTAGAATGGATGTTCAATCATACTTTGCTTCAAGATAAGCTAATGTCATGCAAGTACTACAAACATATTTTCTCATTTGAAGTCATATTTCTGATGTTATTACTGCTAATTATTTCAACATGGATGGTAGTGGCTTCAGTAAGATGTGAAAGAGTAAAATTGGCTAACAATATGTTGTCATTTGTCATGGTTGTTTTGTAATTGATCTTGATGAGATAGGTGCATAGGAAAGAGTTTAAAGACAAAGAATAAGTGGGGTGGCCTATCCCGCACTTGATGACTGGTTAATACCCTTTTGGAGGACCAAAAGGTCTTAGTGGGGAGGCATGATCCAAAATGGATCCAGGAAGGCCTAAAACTCAAAGTTATTAGAATTGGATGAAACTAATGCCATTTTGTCTGGATTGTCACGCTGATTCTGGCCATATAATGTTTTTCGCAAACAGACACCATATGCAAAATTTATCGTGTTCTGATAAATTTCCCAAACAGGAAAAACGTCAACTGGTCAAAGGGTGAAGTGCCACATTCTCAGCATGACATGTAGCATAGTCTATAGAGGACAAGTGGAAATCTCCTGCAACCAACACATGGCATTTCAGATCTCGACATTTGGCAGTTTCTGATGTTGACAAGTGTCAAGGGGTGATTGGTCCACATGGTATGGTTTTGGCCAACCATGGGATGAGACGTGGCTAAATCACAAGGTGCCACATGTTACCTTGGATGGGGCTTAAAAGTGACGAATGAAAAATATTGTATAACTCCATGGGAGTCGAACCCATGACCTATCAATATAACAAAATCCTAGCACTAATGCACTAGCCACAAAGGCAAGAACCAAACTTTAGAAAAATATCCACTTTTWAAAAAAAATAAACATTAAGCCATTTTCTATGTTTAAGGGAGGCGTGTCGAATGGAGGCCAGGTCACATGGGAGAATCATGTGACCAGGGGTGTGGCCTGGGTGTGGGGTCTTAAAGGGTCTATCATCAAGAAACATGTCATCCATGCAACCACAAAAAGGGGCACGTGCCCTATTTTAGATGCTTAACCGATTATTTTCCAATTTAGTGTGTTTTTACCTTATTTTAATGGAGTTTTGCTTATTTTTGTGGATTTTTGGCCAAAAAGAGTGGATTTGAAGCCTAGAAAGAGGCCATGTCTTGGGGGGAAGTTGGATTTTGACCCCCAACTCAAAATCTATATAAACCAGAGGTTTTTGACACTCCAAACAAGTTCATAACAGGAGAAATGTTGAAGAATTATGAAGCTCAAGCCATTTTTATGCAGAGAAGCCATTGAGGAGGGGAACTTTGCGGGCCAATTTTGGGAGCTACGCTCAACCATTTTTATTGTTGTCAGTTGTGTTAGATTCTTGAGGTTGATTAGAACATAGTGAGACCAATTTGTAATCCATTTGACACTTTTTTGATGTAATTTTGAATCATTAAAAATAAATAAGAAATCCCCACCCACTGAGACAAAGGCCCGGAGATGTAGGTAATCTTGTTGAACTCCATTAAGAACTTCGCTATTATGGTTTGTTGATTCTTTGTGCTTACATTCAGATATGCATTTCTTATTATGGATTCTATAATATGTCATTAATTTCTTCTTCTTTCAATCAATTCCTAATTGGTATATGAACTCATGCTTAAAACTTAACCAAGTCTTTAAAGATTAATTTCAGATCACTAATATACTCAACTGTGAAATTTATCTTTATTACTTAAATGACTGCAAATATTTTGAGAGTGAAAATGGTTGACTAGTTTCCTATGGGGTTTTCATTTGTTGAGACTATTGATACTCTTTTATTTTCCTTTCTAAAGGAGAAGAACAAAATTCCTACTCCAATTTATAAAGGAGTCTTTGAGCATAAGTGTTGCTAATCTTTTGATGAAGTTTGTATAAGCAAGGAAATATAAATCTCTTCTATATAACATAAAAAATGGTTATACATAGAGGAGGAATATTCACAAGTGATTTTTGAAACTGTTCAATTTTTGTGCATTCATGCTAATTGTCATCAAATGTTTATTGAAAATTTTTAAATGAATGTGGAACTAGATGTACTTCATGATATGATCAGTTTGTATTTTCATGATCTTATGATCTTCTTTCTCTGTGTTCATGATTATTACTCATAAATTGTGTACCCACAATTTATTAGCAACTCTTAGATTTTGTTCTTAGCGGCTCTCAAATTGGTATCAGAAAGTTTGTAGCAATTTGCAAGAGGACATGCAAACTCTTTGGTTTGGGGGTGAAGCGATCCTCAGATCCCTTCCATATCTTCATATTCTTGGCAGTATCTCTAGCATCTTCAACCAGTTATTTTTCTCTTCAGCAGATCAACTTTTGTTCTCTTCGGATTTCATCAGCTTCCATCAGTTCTCAGCCTTGCTCCACTTTATATTCAAATTTAATCAGTCCACATCATGATTCTACAGACATTTCATCATGTTCTGCATAGTTTCCACTTCAACATGCATTAGAATTCAAAGAAAAGGTAACTTGAGGTAAAACTAGTACAAATATTTTTAATTTACTAAGAATTTGGAAAACAGGATGCATAACCACTATTACCCACTCCATGCTCCATTATGCATTATCACAGCTACTCAATAAACCTTCCATCTTCACTCCACTTGTCATTATGAAAATTATACATTGATCATAAGACCAAGTCATGAAAAGGAAATATGTGGTATACAAATACAAAGCAACATCTATAGTGTCTTCATTTTGTACATCATAAAGCATCCTTAAGTCATCTCAAAGAGGATGAAATCATTGTTTCTTATCCAAAAAAGAACCACAAAGTAAATATTGGTCTTAAAATTGATGTAAGATACAAAGTATAAAGGTGTCCAAGTTCATACAACCACCACCACCATCATTTTATAAACCATTCACCATCACTCTTATGCCCAATCCACTGCATGTCCTCCATTTTTATAATAATTTTGTTTCTCTATTTGAAATTCAATCTGTGATAGTTTCCAAAGTGTCACTCCACAAGAACCAACACCTACACAAAAGAAACAATGTCACATAAATCTATAAGCAAAGTATCATAAGTTCTTCACCTTGTTTGCATGAGGACATGCAAATCCTTGGGTTTGGGGGTGTGTTGGGCTCCTATTTTGTCATATATTCCGCCATACAGATACACTCATCATTACACCTTGTCCCCACATTTCATCAATAATATATCCCTAATTACACCATAAACCTCCATTATCTCTTGTTATTTATCTTATGTGATTAATACATAATTTTCCATATTTTTAGTGATTAAAAGGATTATTATACAATAGTTTTGTTGATGATGGTTTAATCCTATGTTTCTATGTCCAAACAATATTTTCCTACATTATTCCTGCACTGTAAGTCATCTAGTACTCACACTCCAAGTCATTTGGTACCAGAAGGTTCTACAATCATCTGATACCTACACAGTCATCTAGTACGCACACTCCATGTCATCTGGTACTCACACCCCATGTCATCTAGTACTCGCAATTCAACTCATCCAGTACCATAATGTTCCAGAAACCATCCAGTACCATAATGTTCTAGGTCATTCAGTACCAACATCATCAATCGTCCAGTACTGGATTATAGTAAAAACATTGGCATGCTTCTAGAGGAAAATTAGGGACATGGGTTTTGTCCAGAAAGATGTCGACAAACGGAAATGTGAGTCATAATTCACCCATATCGCATGTGTGGGCCTCTAGCTCAAGGGGAATGATTCTGCAAAAATTAGTAAAAATCTCAAACTGCCAACTTGCACCTCGATTTTCGTGCAAATAGTATCAGATCTAGAAACTATAAGATATGGGTTTTGTCTAAAATATGGAAAATTGAGTAAGATTCATGCATTTTTTCAAAATTTGAATTGTTTTGGAAGATATGGGTGGATCCCTAAATCAAATCTGCCCAAGTTACAATAAAACCCAGACTTTTGAGATTTTTTCCTAAAAATGTAAAATTTGAAATTTGAGCATTGGGATTCGGTCCCATCCTCTATTCAATGATTTTTATGTATAAATAAGAGTGCTAAAAGGTTTAGAGGGGGTATCTATTATCATTTTTTAATGGAGGAGATATATTCATTGTTGTGAAGAAGATTGAACATATGGAGTTCTTGTAATTCCTTGGAGTTTTCAACTAATAAAAAGAGTTGTTGTTCATGTACATGGTGTGGATTAGTCCTTAGTGTTGTAGAATTCTTCCACAACAAAAGCAAATTTTGGAAGGGCCCCATCCTTTGGTATGTTTTTTGTTGTTTTATAGATAAAGGAGAATACTAGATTTACATTTTTTGATAGTCTTTAGATCAACATTTTACATTCTTGTTTGTTGCATAAAGAAGTTTTGTTGAGGTTATTTATCTTCATACAGATTTTCTTATTATTTTCTTTCAATTTATTACATTTCGATTTTTCTCTTTACATTTGATTTGACAACTAAAACTCAGAGATCTTACCCTTTGATTGTATGCATCCATATTATTTTCATTCACCCATAAATAAATAAATAAACAAACAAAAACGCATTCTTCCTTTCACCTATGCTCATGTTTTCTTTTTATTGGTTTGGATTACTGCTCTTGGATTGTATCCATATAAAAAATATCACCATATAAAATACATTTCTATAGTTGATGGTGCTTATATTGGATTTAAATCACATGTATAAATATTGATTGTAGGAGTTATTTCACTCCTATTCCATCAACAAATATTTGTGGGKACTTTTCTTTTAAAGTAATTATCAGAGGCACTAAGAATAAAAAAAAGTSCTATTCCACTCCATTAATAAAAACATATCTTCTACCAAACATTGCACCCAAATCACTTCAAAAAATTATTGCATAAAGGCTGATTGCAAAAGATAAATTCTTATTGTGTCAYTACTTTTTGTGTTTGTTAAGTGCAGACACTTGAAGCATGATTTTTGAATTGAAAAGTTCCTTACATTTTTAGAGTTTATTTTGCATATTTTACCTTCTAAAGTTGCTTTGCTTTTGCAATTATTTTGGCTTTGTACTTGGCTTTGTTTCTTCATTGGTTTCTGATTTCAGTTTGTGTTTTTTTTGTACCAGTTGTTGTTTGGTGTGGATTTAGATTTTGTAGATTGTTTTTTTATCCTTTTCCGCTAAACTTGGTTTGTCACTAATTTGATTGCTCTTATTTCTCTAGAATAGAAATGTTTTGAAAAAAGTAGTCATATCACTTGAATTAATTTATGTTTTATTATTTCGTTTATTGCATTTAAGTGTGGATCCACTATAGGAAATAATCATCGAAGGAAAGGAAACTTAAGTAAGCTACTCACGATTAATCACACGAACATCACCCTGAGTGCATGAAATACTGTGATCTAATCCTTTATAGCACTAAGTTATTCCTTTGTCCCGGTGATGAATACTTAGTGTTAATTTCCTGTATTTTTTTTTACTTTGCTCAATTTTTTCATATTTTCGTCAACTTTAGATTAGGCTAGGCTAGGCTCCAATCCTGCATTTGATGTTCTTGCACCTCAAAGATTACGAGCCCTGGTTGATAATTTAATGTGGGAATTAATAGTACATATATTTAGCCCCACATTACTAAAGGACCACGTTGCAGTACTAAGAATTATGTTGGATAGGTGTAGACAATGTCAGATCTCATTAAACATTAAGTGCATATTCAATGCACCTTTTGGGATTTTGTTGTTGGTTTAATGTAAGGGGGGGTGAATTAGTAATTAGCAATAATGCCAATTATTAATCCTTTAAACCACAAATTATATTATTTTACTTATTCAACCATGTTCATCTGTTCATCATCAATATCTTATTGTATCATAATAATTACAATTCATCATTACATAATAAACAATAACAAACACATTCACACAATGCACAGTACACCAATATTTACATGGAAACCGAATTTGGGAGAAAACCACATAATTATTTTCTTATATGTCAAGAATTACATTCAAGGAAGCACCAACTTCCAATTCTCCATCTACAATGAGAAGGCGGCTCTAACCCCTTAGTTTCTCGGGCTACAAGCTGAGGGAAGCCCCAACTCCCCAATTATATGGCTACAACCAGAAGGAGGCCACAACCCCTTATGTTCTCCAGCTACAACCAGAAGGTGGCTACAACCACCTATCCTTGCCCCGTCCAATTNATCTGGCTACAACTAGAAGGAGGCCACAACCCCTTATGTTCTCCAGCTACAACCAGAAGGTGGCTACAACCACCTATCCTTGCCCCGTCCAATTTCCCTAAAATATAAGTAGAATGATGGAACCACTGTCACACTACCACTTTGAGATATACTATTGTAAACCTGTACCAATCAACCTACACCAAACAACCTATAACAACCTGTACCAATCAACCTGCACCAAACAACTTGTAAAAACCTATACCAACCGACATGTAATCAACCTGTACCAATAACATGTAAACAACATGTACCAATAACATGTGCCAACATGTACCATGAATCAACCTGTACCTCAACCTGTACCATAAACAAGTGCATCAACCATGCACCAAACCTATACAAATAACATGTCACAACAACCTGTCCAAACAATCTATCACCACAATATGTCTTATCAATCGTATCAACCAAATCAGATCTACTCACCAATATAAATCACCAAGACAACTCTCAACCATATGCACAATAACACCAATGTGTGCATCAACCAAGCATATCACAATAACTCATAATCATCACCATGATCAATATGTGCTTCTAATAATATACCAAGACAAGTATCCTACATCATCCATAAACCATGTGTCAACAATACTACTAGCAAGTGCCTCCAACCATGTACCAAGTATGTACCAATCATGTATCAACTACACATCAACTATGACTCATCAAGGTGTACCAACATCATCAACTATACACCTCATGTATGTACCAACGCAACAACTACTTTTCTCAACCATGTACCCAACATGTGCCTCAACCATATACCAAATACATATACCAATATAACCATCGAAAGTTCTCTAGAAATACATTACACTATCCATAGCCAAATACAATAAAGCCTTACATCAAACCATGTGCCATAACCTCACTTTTATGTAGCCTCAACGATGTATCATTCATAGACCAATCATATACCAATTCCACTAGCAAGTGTCTCTCATAATGCACAACAAGATATGCCAATAAATCAAACTAAGTGAACTAACAATATACTTCAATAGATCTGTCTCAAAACTATTCTACAACAAGCCCTAAACTTCCAAGAGGGAATCCAACATATTTACAAGGAAAACCCTCAACCAAATTCATAAGTTCAACACTACAAATATCCAAACCATACCTTTTTTCTTCTAGTAGTGTTATGCTCTCGCGGTTTTGTTGCCGCGGTTTTTCTGCCGCACATTTTCTATTGTGGTTTTTCTGCTGCGATTTTTCTGTCGCACTTTTCCTACCGCAATTTTTCTTCTGCACTTTTTCTGCCACACTTTTCCTACTGCACTTTTTCAACCACACCTTTTTGCCGCAGTTTTCCTGTTGCACTTTTCTCTATCAATAATACATGCCCAAATAACCTTTCACAAAATAGATATTCAATGATATTCAATAGGTGCTAATGTGAGACCCTTGCTCTCTTATTTATACTATCCAAGTAGCTTCCTCTAGAAGTATCAACTTTTTTCCGCTTAACCACTTTGTCCACTTGGCCACTTTTTCCACTTAACCACTTTGTCCACTTAGCCTAACCACTTTCCAGAAATAGTAAGTTCTCCACTCCTAGTTGTAACTAAATTTTTTAATTAATTTCTTTTGCAACCACTTTGACTTATCCATAAATAGTAAACTCGCCACTTCTTGTTGCAACCACTTTATATTTTAAATAATTTCTCTTTGCAATCACTTTGACTACTTTATTATTTAAATAATTTATCTTTACTCACAACTTCTTGTTGCAACTAACTTTTTTATAATTAGTCAATTCATAACTTATTTTCCCTTAACTAGCTTCTTGTTGCAACCACTTTATTCTTTAATTTATTTCTTGGTCAACCGCTTTGACTATTCAATCTTCTCATGACAACTACTTTACCATAAAATCACAACTTCTTGTTGCAACTAATTTATTTTTAATTATTTTATTAATGCAACAACTATATCCATGATTAACTCCTAGTTACCATCAATTTGACTAGTACACTTCTTCTAGGAGCTTCTAGAATAATTTACTTCTTTCACTTTCTAGGGGCTTCTAGATAACTCATCAGGGTTCTCCAACTTCATATGGCCATAACGCTCTAACCGTGAAGAGTTATGTGACGTTCCACATATCACCAAAAATGGAATGACATATATTATCCTTCTAGAATAGTCTTACCTACATATAAATTGATATTCATTACATTATTCCTCAACCAAACTTGGGTTCCTTACCCATACCTATAGAGCTACCAGACATACTCAAGGGTTGACATCAATCTACAATATCACTCTCCAAAGGTTGACATCAATGGAAACCAACAATCCAAACCAGTTGTCCTTCAATCTAAACCAATTGTATAACAACTCCCCCTTTGGAATTGATGGAAACACCAACAATGATGGCAACACTTAGTCATGATAAAATTCATTCTCATACTCCTCATCAATGTTTCTATCTCTCCCCCTTTGAAATCAATGGAAAAGGGTATCTCTCCTTGGGGATGCCCCCTGACTGAACTCTCCTTTGGGTTGCTCCCCCTGTCTGAATTCCTTTGATATTTTGTCTGTGTTTATAAGCCTCTGATTACTCTCTCTTCCTTCATATGAATAATGTATCCCCCTTTTAAAAAGGGTATCACTCTGATGCAACATTGAATTCATATCGCTCATTCTTCCTTTGTGAAAATCTCTCCCCTTGGAAACATGCCTATGTTCTCTCTATCCAAGAATATAACTCTCCATCCTACATCTGATGAATCTCTTCCCCTGGAATCATACCTCTATTCTTACCACTATGTCTAACAACTTCTATGAATGATATTTATACCTATCTTTTTGGTTTTGTTTCTCTCTCTTGACTTCTCTACAAGATGTTGTGTAGAAAAAATATAAGCATTTTTGTACCTACTTCTCTTTGGAGTTATTGTCCATTAGTGCTTCCTTGTGTAATCAACTGACATATATGAAGAGATTTCAAGAATAAGAATTCAAATATTTATGTATAATTATCATCCATTATGATAATGTTCCTTTGTCTCTGAACCACTCTCTGAACCGATCTATGAATTCATGCTCTCATCCACTGTCATATATTTGTTCAAACCTGCTAAGTGTTCTTACGAGTCCATATTTGTCCATACTTTCCAAGACTCTGTTACAAAA
>JASDQU010241153.1:149901-161455 GCA_032191745.1 Picea mariana | reverse complement strand
CTACTATCCTCAGGGAAACGGACTGGCAGAGTCCTCTAATAAAAGTCTAATCAAGCTTATCAAGAAGCTATTGGAGGATAATAAAAGGGCCTGGGACTCAAAGCTCAAATTTTCACTTTGGGCCGATCGAGTGACAACGAAGAAATCCCTGGGTCTCTCACCCTTCCAGATTGTTTATGGTATTGAGGCAGTTTTTCCCACTCAGCTTGCCTTGCCTGTGGAAAATCTTCTCCATGACTATGAGGGGGAACCTAATATTATGCTCAGAATAATTCACTAGATGGTGGAGGTGCAGCAGACCAGAGAACAGGTCCTGGACAAAGCTTACAATCGTCAGCAGAAGATCAAGTAGGCTTTCGACAGGAAAAACAAGAAGAAAGAGTTTGAGCAGGGTGATCTGGTGCTCAAGTGGGATGCGCCCAGGCAGGAGAAGGGAAAACACAGCAAATTTGATGCCCTCTGGTTCGGGCCTTTCAAGATCCTTGAAGTATTTTCCAATAACACTTACAGGTTGCAGGATCTGAAAGGCAACGAAGTCTTCAGTGGCCCAGTCAATGGGCATTTCTTAAAGAAATGTTTTATGTGAGCCACGGTCGGCTCGTTTTGTTTAGTTTTGTAAATATTGTTTTGTGTTTTTGTTTTTCATTTTTTGGACTAATAAATAACTCCGTAGCCCAACAGCAAAGGCACTAAGTCTGCAAAAGAGTTCTTAGTGCATCACAGGGACGACTCTATCCCCCATGGAGCCAAATGTTAGCAATATTTCTTGCTAAGGGGTTTAGATATTAAAAGAATGGGTTAAAACCCACTTGTCCAAAGTTTCGGGCGATAATGCGCCCATGGTAAGCAGAAAGCAAGACCGGGCGGTCCAGATTTGCGCGCCCAGATCGACGGCGCACAGAAAATTTTGGACCCCCCTTGCCTTTCGATCTTTAAGCAAAAGGGGGGGGTCCGAGATCGGGGGCGCAGCTCTCCGACGGTTCAGATTAGCGCGCCCAGATCAACGACGATGAAGAGAATTTCGGATCCCCCCCCGCCTTTAGACCTTTAAATGGAGGGGGGGGGGTCCGAGATCCCACGTACAGCTTCCCGACGGCCAGGATCGTAGCGCCCGAATCAACGACGCTCGTGTAACCCCGCTCCTCTCAGCTGCCCGGTGTTTAACCAGTGTGGGCCCTCCTCCTGTCACTTCCTTCTTCCTTCCGCCTTTCCCCTACCGCCAAGTGTCACCCATTCGCCTCTTCTCTTTGGTCTGCGTGGCTCTCCTTTCTCCCGCCATCCGCTCATTTCCCACCATGCGTCCCGCTCCTTTTCCACATCCGTTTCTCACTCAAGAGCGAGTTCGTTCTCCCATCTTCTCCCATCTACCTGGGTGCCCTCTGCCATGATTCATCCTCTGTTACCCCTCTCTGTCATCACTTTCACTCCTCACCATGTCCTCCGCGCTGGCCCTCATGTCCGTCTCTCAAGATGTCCAGTTATTCCAGGTGGCAGTGCGAGAAGTCATCCGGATCCCTAAGTGCTGAGTTGGCTGGGCCGTTATCAATCCCAAGAAGCAGTTATTGAGGCAGTTGAGGGTGGTTAGACATCGTCTCCACCATAATGGGGGCATCCTGCAATGAATTAAAAACACATCGATTCGCCGATGTAACTGTCAGAAGATCGATCGCGTCTACCATAAGTTGCACGGTTATTCAAAGATTGCGGCTGCAGAGTGTCAGAAGCCATGCAGACGCAAAGCCTTCAATGCATTTTCTTGGTTCCGCTGCTGTTTTAGTTTTGAGTATATGTAGGCATTTTTGCCATTTTTGTATGGATCGATGGTAGAGCTAAGCTCCCGACTAGATAGTTTCAGCGACATTCTGGTTTCCTGGTTATGCTTCTGTGTTTGAGATTTCTTGGTTTATAACAAATAGTTTCCTTTCTTTTCCACCTTTGTTTCGTCTTGGATAGAGGGTTCACAGTGAAGGATTCACGTGGACATAACAATCTTGTTGCGATAAAGGATTTGTTGTGGCATCGTTGTATTCTCTGGTATATGTGTTCGAATGTAAAAGGATTTTGTGTTTGAACATACTTCTTCTCTAATCTGTAATGAACCTGATGTTTATTGTGGATCACCGTGCTTTCTTGCATAAGTCTTCCACCTGCTCACCCCTTTACTACGACTCACTGTTTGGATTTTATCAAGACCTCAGTCGTTCATGCATGCCTGGTCTGGTTTCTAAGTTGAGGTTGTGCCGTTCTGAGTTGTCCTCCATTTGATCACCCTTCAAAACAAATCGTGACATTAAACTGATGGGCTTCGGGCTCTACTCCTGCTAGCAATCCAGGAGTGACTTCCGAACGCTAACACAACCATAACAAAATATCAAAATTACATGTTTATACTTAGATTGACTACAACCACCTGAGGAGCGATCGAGTCATGCATTCAAGGCTTTGCGTCATAGCTTTCTCTGCAGACTGTGCATGCATATCTCTGTCAGACGTGAGCTTTTCCATCTGAACCTTCTCTATCAGACTGTGCATGCAGTTCTTTGTTAGACGTGAGCTCAAATCTGCCAGTCCTTTCTGGCTTTCCATTTATAGGGGGAGACGATGTTTCAACCACCTTCCCCCACTTCATTAACTGTTTGCATCGGGATCAGGATGGGGCCTGAGTCAACTTGGCACCTTGAAAAGTGTAGGCCACACTCTGAACCTCTGCCACTTGGATCTTCATTTGACATTTGTAGGGAACACTGGCAGGTATATGTGGATGCTAACGATGGGGAGATAGAAAGATGATTAGCACAAACCAACAGATAATAACGAGTGATTGAAGGCCATGTGGAATGATGCATTTGGTGGAGTAGTGACTGGTAATTCGTGGGCGCTAGTACACGAGAGCTGAGGTGTAAAGGTGCAAGGGTGATGTGGTGAGGGGAGAGGATGTTGAGGTAGAGGGGTGTGATTGGTTAGGGGGGACACGACAATATCAGTGGATGTGACATGGCGTGGGAGTGGGAGACACATGTCGGGTGGTGATAAGAGGATATGTGACAGTGGGAGAGGGACATGCATGTGGGAGTGTGAGTGGAGGATAGGTGTTGGTGGGAGAGAGTGTGTTATGGGATGGCAGTAAGGTGGTTAGCTCGAAGGGGGGGGGAGGCAGTGAGCAGTAACGCGTGGGGGGGTTCCGATTTGCTATAGAGGCAACACAATAGTGGGGGGATCATGATAGAAAACCAACAACTCAGACCCCCCCCCCCACCTTTTAAAGGCAGAAGGTCGGGGGGGTCTGATATTGGATGAGGACCATAGATCTCAACATGCCATACTCAGCCGCTTATATCTGCGTGCTTCTTAGAATAATGCACCAAGGTTTCCCATCCATCAAAAACTTATGATAAGAGCCAAAAGTGGGTCGCGCTATGACCCTTTCCTTCATTTTTTCACCAAGGGGTTATTTCCTAAGGGAAAAACACCCTTTCATCAAAAATATGTGCTAACATTAGGCTCCATGGGGGATAGAGACCTCCCTGTGAAGCTCTAAGAACTTCAGTAGTTCTAGTCACCTTGTGCATTGGGATATAGAGTCATTCTCAAAAACATCCTGCTGAGGGACACAGGTCAACATGTACACTATTCTACTAAAAATGAAAACAATCACACAGACTCCAGAAAGAGATTATTTATGTACACTACTAGACTAACTGAATATTTACAAAGCGCTAGGTGAAAGAAAACTTCCACCATATCCACCTAGACTGTCTGGTAAAATAATTCTTCTCTTTACTGCAAATGATCCACAAAGGACTAGGGAAGTATGACAGCAGAACGAGAACATGGCTTGGAAAACTAACCATACCCCCAAATGATGATAAGGTAAATAAATCTTCAAGCTCCAATGCTTTTGGAAAGTGCAGCTCCATATATGACCCCACAGGGTCACAAAATTTATAATCAGGAAAGCTCAGCTAGTAAGAAATTACCTCATGTCCTTCATTTTGGCTCACCCGACGTTCAATGTTCTYAGAGTGTGCAAGTGGGTAGARAACTGATGCAGGATGGCTAGMACTAGGTGATATCTGCTCATTTACAGGATCTGAACAAGAGATAAACTACACATTTAGCTCCTCCTTTTGTCCTTCATGGCTCTCCCAGGGATTAGATTCATAATCATAATAAACAGGAACCATGGAAAAGCTCTTCTCTTTGTTTGGAAATTCATTTAAAGTTGGATGCTSTGGTTCAGTACTCGACATCACTCCTTCATCATGAGTAGGGCTAMAAAAATCATCTGTTTCAAATAACAAACTATCCCCCGTATCTCCTTCATAAGAGMAACAAAMACGATGCCCATAATTTTTCTATCCTTACAGAAAGATATTTTACCAGTTTTAACAACTCCTTCGAGTTATACCCCTCATCCTCACAGCTTTCGCAAGAACGAACTATGTTCTGAACACCATCTTTGTACTCCTCACAACAATTATGATAGATTAACTCAAAGGAATAATACCTTTGACAGTGAGCATTGAAAGATGCATGAAACTGTTCCGGGGATGAGATACTAGCAGGGGGCAAGGAGTGATACCACTCACAATCATCTCCCGCTAACGATAACATGAAAATATTCAATAGTACATCCTCATGATGTATCTCCCAATAATGCATGAGTTCATGAAACTCACGAAGATGCTCGATAGGGTTATCATCTTTAGGTCCTCTAAATATGGGCAAAAAATCACCCCACTCATCGATAGTAGGAACAAAATTTGGAAAACCAGGAACATCAGAGAAATTAAAAGGATCAAACCTTCGAACCAAAATGGATTTCACCTGAAAAGATGACTTTTTAAAACTATGTATTCGCCACCAAATTCTTTAAACATGGAGTCTCCAAGTGACTGATATACAGTTTGAATGTGTCTGGTATTTTTTCACCATCAAAGAATAGATCTGGTCATTATCGTTCTTCTAGGGATATTTTCAATCTGGGACAGCAGCTAAAACATTCTTGAGAAGACTTTCCCTTCTTGATGATCCTCTATGGGTCAGCCTCAGGTGTTCCTACGGGCAGTTGTGGAATAGACCTCGTGTGTCTTCCTCTGGAAGCCACAACTAAAACAGTGGAGTCGCAACAGTGGAGTCACCAGGTGCAAGTTGCAATCTTCAATGGTTTTGATCTCTGATGAACCTTCAGAATCATAATCTCTTTGTCATTCTATCCCAGGGAAAAGTCTTCAATTTGTTCCCCGGAAATGGCGCCAAAAATGTTAGCACTATAAGTCACCCTCGGATTGCATCGAAGGTAAGCCCAGTACCCATCCGTTTATATGTCACATTGAATAATTTAAAAGAGGTCAAATGGGCAAAGACTCAAGATAATATCATTTTAACTAAGAAACCTGGACCAACATGCACAAGCAGGTGAGGTCTTGATCAACTTCATTCAGTAAGTTGTAGTAAGGGTGAATAGGAGGAAGAATTGAAGAGGAGAATGTAGAGGTATGCTATGGACATTAGGTATTTGAACAGCCTAAGGAGGAAAAGCTTCAAACACAAGATCCTTTTGGATTCAAAACTTCAGAAAACTGAAGAACGTTATAACAGGATTGAAATCAAACGTACATCTCAATTCGGTTAAAATAATTCATGTGAATCCTTCAATCATAGACACTTCAGTATAATATGAAGAGGAAGTTGAATTTCATTAAACAAGAAGTCTCAAATCAAAATACATAATCACAGAACCAGAGCTTCATCAAAACTTTACAATACGGGAGCCTTTCTAAACCATCGACCATAACAAAATATAAAAATTACATCTTTATACTTAGATTGAATACAACCACCTGAGGAGTGATCGAGTCATGCATTCAAGGATTTACGTCGGAGCTTTCTCTGCAGACTGTGAATGCAGATCTCTGTCAGACATGAGCTTTTCTGTCTGAACCTTCTCTGTAATACTGTGCATGTAGTTATTTGTCGTACACGAGCTCAGATCTGCCAGTCCTTTCTGTATTTTCATTTATGGGGGGAGACGATGTTTCAACTACCTTCCCCCACTTCATTAACTATCTTCATCGGGATCAGGACGGGGTCTTATTCAACTTGGCACCTTGAAAACATGCAGGCCGCACTGTGAACCTCTGCCACTTGGATCTTCATTAGACGTTTGCAGGGAACACTTGCAAGCAGACGTGGATGTTGACGATGGGGAGCTCGTGAGATGATTGGCACAAATGGGCATAGAACAATGAGTGATTGGAGGCCATGTGGAATGATGCAGTTGGCGGAGAGGTGACTGGGAATGCGTGGGTGCTAGTATGCGAGAGCTGAGGTGTAAAGGCGTAGGGGTGATGTGGTGAGGGGAGAGGATGTGGAGGAAGATGGGTGTGATTGGTAAAGGGGGACACGACAATATCAGTGGATGTGACATGGAGTGGGAGTGGGAGACACATGTCGAGTGGTGAGAGGAGGAGATGTGACAGTGGGAGAAGGACAGGCGCACGGGTGTGTGAGTGGAGGACAGGTGTCGTCAAGAGCGCGAGTGGTATGGGATGGAGATAAGGTGGTTATCTCGGAGGGGTGGTGAGGCGGTAAGCAGTAACTTGCGGGGGGGGTCCGAGTTGTTGTGGAGGCGACACTATAGTGGGAGGCCCGCGATAGAAAACCACCAACTCGGACCCCCCGTTAAAGGCAGAAGGTCAGGGGGGGGTCTGATATTGGATGAGGACCGTAGATCTGAGCACTCCATGCTCAACTGCTTAGATCTACATGCTTCTTAGCACAACGCACCAAGGTCATCTAGCCATAAAAAACTTACGATAAGAGCCAAAAGTGGGTTGCGCTATGACCCTTTCCTTCATTTTTTCATCACAGGGTTATTTCCTAAGGGGAAAACACCCTTCCATCAAATATATGTGCTAACATATATAAAAAAACAAATTAAAACAAGTAAAATATAAAATTTACTACAAAATTATAAAAAAACTTAAAATTACAAAAAACATTAAAATTTTTATTAAAAAAGTTGAAAAACTATCAAATTTAATAAAAAAATCCAACAAAAAATCACACACACACACACACACACACACACTCACACACACACACACACACACACACACACACATATATATATATATATATATTCTCTGCGGTTTTGAACGAGAATAATACTTTTGTGCAGTTTTGAAATTTTATCTCTACGGTTTTAAACGGGCGTAATATTTCTCTGTGGTTTGAAACGAGAATAATACTTCTCTTTGGTTTTTACCTTTTTTACCCATAATAATCTCTGTAGTTTCTCTCGGTTTCTCAGAA
This sequence comes from Picea mariana, assembly GCA_032191745.1. Lineage (NCBI taxonomy): Eukaryota > Viridiplantae > Streptophyta > Pinopsida > Pinales > Pinaceae > Picea > Picea mariana. Next base: position 154,138 of record JASDQU010241153.1, on the reverse strand, counting down.
ACTTCTTTGTGGTTTTCGAAAAAAAAAATTTGCTTCTTCAACTAGATGAGCAATTGGACATGTGAAATGAGGTGAGTCACTTTTTACTTTGATTCAATTTTAATTTAAAATATATTTATAATCTATTAACTTAAATAGATTTAAATATTTTTTATTTTTATTTTTATTTTAAGTTTCATAAGTAAAAGTTGATTTATTTTTTATTTTAAGTTCATAAGTAAAAGTTGATTTGAGAGATAAGTTACATTTTTTTTTTCAATATGATCACTCCACCACCTATTCCAAAAACTCATCCTAATAGGGGGAGGCCCTCCAAAATCACCCTAGAGATCATTTACAATTATATGGAATCAATAGAAAAAAGGAGAAAAGAGAGAGATGCCAAAATCCAAATAGAGTTAGAAACATTAGAAAAAAGGAGTGAAGAAAGAGACATAAAACTCTAAATAGATCTAGAGGCAATGATTGATAAACAAATTAAAGATACCATTCAAGATCAAATAGAGGATAGATTCATAGGGTTCAAGAGTGAAATGGAGACAATAAAGAATAGGATTCAAGAAATGGAAAAACATAAACAATCAACCCAAGAAGGAGGGGTTGAAGAAAATCACAACTTGAGAGATAGGATTAAAGATCTAGAAGAACAACTAACGAACAATTTGACCCTCGGTAATATGGAAAACAAACTGGATATCAAACCAATCAAAGAGGGAATAAATAAGCTAATCAAACTGGACCATGAATGTAACAAAAGATCCTTGAACCTCATAATTTTTGGTATAAAAGAACAATAAGAGGAGGATACGCTAGCAATAGTAAAAGAAGAATTAAATAATAAATCACAAATTGATACAACTTACCTCATAGAAGCAAAGAGGCTAGGAAAAATAATTGATCACAAAGATAGGTTGATCCATGTCAAAGTAAGTTGTAATGACCATAAATATAGCATACTTAGTAAATCCTCGAGCTTAAAAGGGTCATGAATATTTATAAATGAAGAACTCATTCCCGAAGAGCAAGTTGAATTAAGGAAGGAAATTCAAGAGGTAAAAGAAGCCAGGAAAGAAGGAAAATGGGCAATAATTAAAAATCGAAAAGCTATTGTTAGGGATAGAGACTAGAAGGATAATAATAAATAGGAATTCGGGACACTCGGGATCCTTTTTTGGAATTGTCATGGCTTTCCATGGTGCAAAGGTCCTATGATAAGTTGGATCCCGAGTGATATTGATATTATCTGTCTAGTTTAAACTTGGGAGAATTAGGAGTCTAAGGTCCCTAACATAGAAGGATTTGTCTTGTGGTCGACATGGAACAAAAAATCCCACCGTATAGGAATAGGAGGCATAGCTTGTTACATTAGAAAGAGAATTTCTCCTCACACACAACTTGATAATATTGACCCTCTCAATCAGTACGTTTGGATAGAAATTTCAGACACCAACGCTAAGAAAATGTATATCGCAATTTTCTATTTTGCACCTATTAATTCTACTTTTTATAAGAAAACAATCTAGATAACAATTGTCCCTATAATAATTTAGAACAACATATTTATAGTTTGAAAAATGAAGGTAATATCCTCCTGCTAAGAGACTTTAATGCTAGGACTACAACTAAACAAGCTACTCTTTTAAGTAATGACTCCAACCATAATCCTCTATGGCTAGATGAGGACCTTGCTTTATCTAATAGCTACAAAAGAATCTTTGAAGACCTAATTGAGAATTTGTTTGGTACTGAGTTGGTCAAGCTATGCATCTCTCAAGACCTAATAACTTGCAATGGAGTAATGAAGTGGCCAAACTCCAACAAGATGACTTGTATTCATGGGCTAGGTAGTAGTGTTGTAGATTATTTGATATCCGATATCCCCATTTCCAACCAAATAGAAACTTTTGACCTTTTAAATGCCCATGATCCTGACTCTGATCATAAACCTTTAACCCTAACTCTAAACTTTTCCATGCATAGGAGCGCCACTGAAGAGAATTATGATAATCAAAGAGATTTGCGCTTTGACAAAAGTGAAGTTGACATTTTCCTAAAGGCTTTAAATATTGAATTAAATATCCTAACTTATAAGGACAACATTGAAGAACTCTATCATAATTTTACAACTACCCTTTCCACTTCTATTAACAAGTTTTGTTTCGAGGTGTCCTATAAAAAGARTAATAGAACGACCAACCCTTGGTATGATAAAGAATGTAAAATTACTAGGAAAACCATTAGGGATGCTTCTAATGAATCCTTAAAACTCGATAATATCAATACCTACAAATCCCTAATTAAAAGGAAAAAGAGGTACTATATCAAGAAAAGGCAAGAGCAACTTTCAAAACTATATAAGTTGGATCCTAAGAAGTTCTGGAGCCAAATTCTAAAATGAAATACTAAAGAAAATAATAGGATTCCYTTAAGGGACTAGATTTCCTACCTTAAAATTATTTACAAGYTCCCTAATTCCATGGACACCATTCCTATTGTCCCTACAAAGGAAGAATTTTTTTCTTTAGATGACATAGAGTTCAGGGTTAAGCGGCTTGCAAATGGGGAAGCTAAGAACATTGAAGGCTACCAAGCTGAAATTTTCAAAATCGGAAGGCCAATCCTTATCCMTCACATGCACAAGATMTTCAATTTAGTAGTCAAGCATGGCTTCCCTAAACCCTATACGTAAAGCCTCATTGTTCCTATTTTCAAAAATGGGGATAGAAACATTCCCTCTAATTATAGGACCATTATGATTAGCCCAAGTTTAGCCAAACTTTATGGAATTATTTTGGAAAAGAAAATTATCCTTTGGCTAGAAAGTCACGGTAAAAGAGATAAAGTCCAGGTCGGGTTTATGATATATCATTCAACTGTGAACCATCTTGTTACCTTTAGAATCATTGCAGAGGAGTTCCGCAATACTATAACCAATATTTTTTGTTGTTTTGTTGACTTTAGAAAATCTTTTGACATGGTTCCTAGGAAAAACCTTTGGAATAGGTTGGAAGAGATAAAAGTGCCTCTCGAGTTGAGGGCTATGCAATAAAGAAGTATGAGAATGTTATTTCTAAATTTAAAAAAAATGAGGGCTGGTCAAAAGAGATTAACTGCAATATCAGAGTCAAACAAGGTTTTCCCTTGCCCCTACCCTCTTTGGCATATACATTGACAAGTTAGAAGATTTCTTGGAAAAAGCAGGTTGTGTCGGCCCTACTCTCACTGGTATAGTCATCAATATTCTTCTTTATGCCAATGATATAGTTCTTATGGCAAGGATTCCCCATGATCTTGAAAACCAACTAAGAATCCTCAAGGACTTTTCCTCCAATATGGGTATGACTGTTAATACTGATAAGACTAAGGTCGTGATTATTAAATCCAATAAGATCCCTTATGATACCTTCATATGTGACAAAAACAACTTGGAGGAAGTGAATTCATACAAATATCTTTGAATTGATATTCACCACAAGCTTAATTGGAATTATAGCATTGAGAAAAGGATTATTTTGGGATGGAAAGCTTATTATGGGCTTGAAAACAATTGTAAATCAACTGATCTTTGGGGTTGGGATAAGAAGAAACTCCTCTTTGAGACTCTTGTTACACCTGTTATTCTTTATGGATGTGAATTCTGGGGCTGTAGTATCTCTCATGATTCTTGGAGAAATATAGAGAAAATATAAAATAATTTTATAACCTATAATCTCAAAATTAAAGGAAATACACCCTATCCCTTCATCCTCTTAGAAACAAGCCTCTCCCCCATTGAGAGCATGGCTATGAATAGATACCTAATGTATAAGAACAAGCTAAACAACATGGAAGACAAGAGGCTTCATAAAATTGCTTCAAAATCGAGTCATAACCACCATCGACTCATGCGAGGATGGAATAGAGATGCATTGTCTTGGCTAAACTATTGGGGAATCAAGGAAGACACCATTTTGCAGAATAAAGATACTATTAAAAAAAATGTTAAATTAAAATTTAAGAAGAAAATGTGGTGTAATAAAGAGTTAGAGGAAAAAAGAAAAATAAGGTATTATAAGGATGTAATCAACCCTAATCTAGAAGATCAAAATTATCTATCTGTTTTTCCAAGTGTAAAGAAAAAAATAAGCATTGCTAAGATAAGAACAATTTTTCACGAGCTCCATACTGAAATTGGGCATTGATCAATTCCTAAAACTCCATGGGATGAAAAAGTGTCACCTTTGTGACACTAAGAAGG
>JASDQU010241153.1:118920-131013 GCA_032191745.1 Picea mariana | reverse complement strand
AACAAATTGTTGTCAACCTTTTGGACATGTTATACATCATCCGTCATCATAACCACACAATAGAATGTTAAGGTGTTTATTTGAATGTTAAGATAGCTATTTGAATTTGGAATGATTTAAATCTACTAAGAAAATAGGTTAATGGTTATAGTGTCATAATCTATATTGTTAAAAATTACTAAGCAATAATTAAACAACAATTATTTAATATGACCAAATTTTGTTTACACAATATACATAGTGATGTTATCACACATCAAAATAATAAGATAATGTGTAAAAAACTAGGTTAATAATTATTATTATTATTTTTATTTCATAGAAGATGAAATCAACAATTAGTTAAACACTTATGTAGTCGTGTTATCCAACTACCATCACTATAATTTTTATACCTAAGCTATCCCACAAGCTACATACTAAATTAATCTAAACCTTTTTGAAATTTCATTTTCACCTTACTTGCAAATTGAACTGTCCAAAAAGCTAAATCAATAATCCTTATTAATATAAAAACATTTTAGGAAAAAAATATATTAAAATGATTATTACCATCACCATCCTTTTAAATTATCTCTCCAACGTAAAAATACTAAACTGATTATTTCCATTGCCATTCTTTTTATCTCCAGCATCTTTGTTGAGAGGTACAGGATGTACCTTTCGAATACATACGGCTGGTTCATACATCAGTTTGGTGTCGTTTGTGATGGGATTACACATACTTACTGTGGAGGGGGCACAGCATGTGGAGGGGAAGATGGATCCTCCATGATGAGTGACAACCGAATCGTGGGCTTGCAGAAACTTCCAGTTTGTGCGTTGGAAGCACGCGGACGGTAAGATGGATCCTGCATTGTTGGTGACTGCAGCACATGGAGACCTCCTTACAAATGACCAGTGAGATGTGTTGGACGGGAAGTACACTGGCAAGGGAGGAGGACACTGGCAAGAGAAGGATTTTCCCAAACAGATTATTATTAAACAGTATCCAAGAAAAAATGAATGAAATCGGTTTACCATTTCGATCTCTGGAAGCTAAATATGTATAAAATTCAGACTCCTTTGGCTGCATGCAGTGCCCAATAAATCTGAAAGTCTATTGATTAGATGCGTCCAATGAAGTCCGGACAGGCCTGACAGAGAATTGTTGCACAATACGACTTTCTCATAGAAACACATGACTGCTCTTGCACGACTCCGACCAGGCCATGTTCGACCTCTCTCTTGTTTCATGAATCCACTAGTTGTCTGATTGCCTGTGGACACCACGTAAGGATTTTTGAGGCTGCTGAATTTATCTGTTAGATAAATGGAATGATGTGGATAAACATTATTTATTTTCAAATTTAGTATTATGATTTTGAAGTGTTCACATTAGAATTATTTTCAACATTTAATTTCATCAAATTTCAATATATTGTACACCCAATTTCGCTGGCCAATTTAAAACCTAGTTAAAAAAAAAATCAATTTCAACATGTTTTACACCCAATTTCAATTTCGTTGGCCAAAAAAACCTTAGTTGAAAGACAACTAAAACGTTGACTATTTATCCTATTTTATAGGGTGGCAAATTAATAAAGTCATCCCCATAAATAAGGAGATCGAGATCTACCACTCTTTTAGAAAGAGTGAGAGATTTTCCTTGTTCACTTTTTAATAGTGTTTAGTTTCAAATGGGTTATATAGAGTAGTTAGGATAATTTTGAGTTATGTTTCAATTGGTCGGTTAATAGATTTTCTCTAGGTGTTGGTTTTCGTGGAAGAGTTTTCAAGGTAAATCTGTAGTGTCCATTTATGTGTGTGTTTTTTTTTGTATTATTTTTCTTTCTTAAAAATAATATGCGGTATCATCAAAGCCCCATATGTCTAGACTCTCTAGCAAGAGTGGCTTTGTTGTTTCCTAGATAATGGATCAAAACATGGTAGGCCTAGACTCTCTAGCAAGAGTGGTCTGCTATTGATATCCATCAAGAAAAAGAATATGTTAGTGTTGTTGTTGTTGAAGGAATCCACAGTGGTAGTAGAGGTTGCCAAAGTGGATCTAGTGGTTTGAACCAAATTTGTTGGAGCAATTTAACGTTGAGATGTAGTGGCTTGAGTGTTGTGCTATTTCTCTTAAATCACAACTGGATTGAAGCTTGGTAAGACAGACATGACATTGGTGTTGAAGACAATGGACTTTGTCTAGTACGAGCAAGAGAACATTTTGCATTCCATCAATGATATGGGCATGTGGGAATGTGTGCATTTGTATCCCATGGTCACCTTCAGATTTGCAGATTTGGACACTTCTGCAAATGAGGTGGGAAAGTACGTAGAATGTGTTGTTGCAGGAGCTCTAGTTTATTTGGTTTCTTTAGTGTATATAGTAGTGAAGTGTTGGATCACTGAGAGGGGTGAATCAGTAATAGCATAATTATAATCATTTTTCTTCAAATGTTATAATATAATAATAATAATCTATTTTTAAGGTCACAGCCAAGCCAGCACACCAAATTGGTGTATGAGACCCCCTTATTTGTGGGACAAGGGACCCCCCTCCACCCAACGATTTGACTGGTAAAGTCTACGAAGGTATACATACCCTACCCCCCTCTGGATTTGAACCTGTGACCTCTTAAGAGGAAACACATGTTCTTAACCATTAGGCCCACTATCAATGTAGAATTATTATCCAATAATGAGCAGTAAGAAATAAACAACCACACACATACACAATACACCAGTGTTTTACGTGGAAACCCAAATCGGGAGAAAACCACAGAATGTTTTTTCTTATATGTTTTAAAGAATTACATTCATTGGAAGCACCAACTTCCTTTGTTTTCTAGCTACAACTGGAAGGAGGCTCCAACCCCCTAGTTTCTCAGGCTACAACTTGAGGGAAGATCCAACTCCCCAATTCTCTGGCTACAACCAGAAGGAGGCTACAACCCCCTATGTTCTCCGGCTACAACCAAAAGGTGGCTAAAACCACCTGTCCTTGCCCTATCCTGCCACCCTGAAGTAGAAGTAGAATGATGGAACCACTGTCACACTATCACTGTGAGATATACCGCTATAAACCTGTACCAATAAATATGAACCATGCATCAACCATGGATCAACCTATACCTCAACCTGTAATCAACCTGTACCATAAACAAGTGCACCAACCTGTACCAAACAACCTGTAATCAACCTATACCATAAACAAGTGCATCCAACCATGTACCAAGTATGTACCAATCATGTGTCAACTACTCATCAATTATGACTCATCAATATGTACCAACATCATCAACTATACACCTCATGTATGTGCCAACTCATCAACTACTTGTCTCAACCATGTACTCAACATGTACCTCAACCAAAAGGCCTCATCATTTTCATCATCCAAATCTGATTTGTAGCTCTGTAATAGACCCGATGTATATGATCACATTCCTGCAAACCTTTCTTAACTTTAAGAACAAGAGACTAGCATTTTCATCAAACTTTTCTTTAGTCTCACATGCCTAGTTTTGGATTAGTCAACAACCCTAACTTGAAGTAATCATAAATTTGAACCTGTAATGTATAAATATCTAAAACTGATACACAATATTCTTCAGTGTTTTTTATGTAATTCCTCTAGGTGTCACTACATGGAACCTCTCAGAAAATGAGTTATAGCAAAAACGACATACCTTGCTGAATTCTGGCTTATTCTAGAGACCGACCTTGTAGAGCGTTCCTCGCACGAAATTTTCATAGAATTGATATGAAACTATTACAAAACTTACTACAGACTATACCCTAACCAACAGATTTGGTCTCACTGAATTTGGATCTGTTATGAAGAAGTTATGATGTTTTTACCTGAAACACCTGTTTTTGACTAGTTTCAAGACTAGCCACAAACCCTATTTTCCATGGAGTGTAACTCCCAAAATACAACAACCCACAAGATGATTTTTTTACCATAGATACTTGGGTATGTTTTCTCAATGGAATATCAATTTCATGGTCTAAATCATTATATAAAAAACATTATAGAGAAAATGGTGAGATGACCTGTAAATAACATACCTTAGAAAGCACCATCAAAAGAATTTATCCTTCCTTGCATTTCGGTCTTGTTTTCTTCACCTTCCCTAAGAAATTCGGATTAGATATCTTTGGTTACTTCAGACACCTATATATATTCAATATGCTCAAGTGTGATTAAAATGAGAGAGCATTTCCTCTTATTTATACTCTCCAAGTAGCTTCCTTAAAAACATCTTCTAGGTCACTTGGCCCACTTTCTTTATTTTAGGGTTAATCCACTTTTATTTTCTCCATTAAATTTATTAGTGAAATAATTTATTTTGTATTCACTTTGAATTATAATACACTCGACACTTCACTTTATTATTTACCTTTTAAAATCTCTTAAACAACTTTGACTACTTTGACCTTTTGGGGCTTCTAGATGACATATGAGGGTCCTCCAACTTTGTAAGGCCATAACTTTCAAACCGTGAGGATTTATGTGACATTCCACATACCACCAAAAATGGAATGACATGTACTATCCATATAGAATAGTATTACCTTCAAATATATAAAAAATCATACCGTTATCAATCAAAAACAAACTTGGGTCCATTACCCAAACCTGGGTTCTCCAACTTCACATGGTCATAACTCTTTAATTGTGAGGAGTTATGTGACGTTATACATACCACCGGAGATGGAATGACAAGAAATATCCATCTAGGATAGTTTCCTTGACAAATTCACTGTCCTTCATCTCATTATTCCATAATTAAGAATGGGTTCTCTTACTCTGCAAAGCGTCTTCCCGTGAGGGCTTTCACCATAAGGGGACCACTTTGGAGTTCATCCATATTTACTTCTTATCAACCATGACAAAATAATAATGGGTCATATTTACATCAAATAATATTGGGTCCATTACCCAAACCTTTGTGCTACGGGGCTTTCTTCAAGGGTTGACATCAATGACAACCAACCTTAATCAACATGAAGGTGTTAAGATCAATACATGAGTAGTCCTAGCGACATGGTGGTGCTAGGAATGAGGATGTACTAGATACCATATGTGGTGGGAGAGACAAAGAAGCATGGAAGACGAGCTGTGGAGTTGAACATGTTGGGCAACTGAGAGGGGGGGGGTGAATCAGTTGTTACTGGGATTAAACAATTATGATTATTTTAAACTCTTTACACAACATTTAATGGCAGTCACAATAATGCAGGGAAGTAAGCAATATAACATTCAACATCAGTCACACATATGAGATAAACAAAGACATATATTTCCTGAGGAAACCCATACAGGGTAAAAACCTCTTCTTCTTTATATGATAAGTAATCTTTACATTCTTTACATTAATATACATATGAGCACCAACTCATAATGAGGCTACAACCTCTGTTTTGAAAGATACTACTTGCTGAGAGCACCAACTCTCTAGATTCTCTAGCACCAATTAGAGGAAGCACCAACTCCCTGGTTTCTCTAGCACCCACTAGAAGAAATCACCAACTCCCAAAGTGTTCCAACACCAACTGGATGGAAGCACCAACTTCCATTCATACAGGCACCAACCTGTATAACAGAGAACAACAGTTCTCCCTTGCACCACCCTGCCACCCTGGTTTCTTTAGCTGCAACCAGATGGAAGCTACAACTCCCTGTGTTCAAGCACCCACTTGAACCTATGAGGACAACATTCCTCCCTAGCACCTCCCTTCCACCCTAACATATAAATTTTGCTATATATAAATTTATCAGAGTGATACAATATTTATCATTGGCTTACTAGGCTTATCATTGTTCTGTTATGCTGCTCTGCTCTTTTGTATCAATGTCTCTCTATCTGCATCTTCTTGCATTTTTTGATATTCTGTTTTTCTCTACAAGAGCACCTCAGCCTTCCTTTACTGCCTCATTGTCTTGCTGCACACCTCCCTTGTGCTTTCTGTGCCTTTGCCTTTTATGCTCTGTGTGCCATGTCCATTCAATGCACCATTCCTCTTCTTCGTGTTTCTGCTGCTGCACACTCCTCCTTCTACACTCCTTGATCACTCTAAACAACAAAAACTCCCATATCTTCTTTGTTCTGCATACTTATAGTCTCTGTGCACCTTGTGCATGCTATCTCTCCATGCTTCTGCATGCTCTCTCCATGTCAAGGATCTGCCTGATCATCATCGCAATTCTTCAGCTTCTCTGGCAGTTAAACCCATGCGTCCATCATCACTGGGTGTTATGATGAGATTCTTTAGCCTATCTCCCAGTTGAGACTCTTCGTCTTCTCTATCAAGGTCGAGTTGATCCTCTGTGTTGTAGTTACAGGCTTCAACACTCTTCCATCTGTCAATCACTTCTAAGAATAGTCTTCCTTCCACCGAAAGATGCCTCGAGCCTCTTCATCTTCTTTGGCAATCAAACTGAGGCATGTTTCATCCTTCTAGAATAAGCCACCAGTTGTTTCTAGCAGTTACACTCTGAAGTGCAATAGTAGCCCTCCGATTATAGGCCTCAACAGTCTTCCATTTTTCATTCACTTCTAAGAATAGTCTTCCTTCCACTGGAAGATGCCTCGAGCCTCTTCATCTTCTCTGGCGATCACATTGAGGCCTGTTTCATCCCTCTGGTAGAAGCCATCAATCGTTTCTAGCAGTTACACTCTGAAGTGCAATAGTATCCCTCCGATCATACTTAAATTCACCTGCACCATTGGATTGGATCCGTAGGATCTTGAGTTTATTTCGCATTTCGACATTTCAAAATTTCAACATTCTTGTGGTGAAGAGTCTCGATTCTCCATTTCCCAAACTCCAAAATGGATCTTGTCTCTTCGAGCTCTTCTCTACAGCTCTTCGACGATGTGACCTCCGGTGGTGACCAAGGCTTACACCAAAAAGGTGTTTTCACATTTCTCATTTTGGCATTTCGCATTTCGAAATTTCGGGACTCCTTTGATGAAGAGTCTCAACTCTTGACTCTTCCAACTCCTGGTATCCGAACCTTCGAAATGGATTCAGATCAATGGTCCACACTCTTGATGATTCAACGGTCCAAATCTCTTCGTGATTTCACATATCGCGATTTCGACATTCTTGATGTGAGAGTTCTTGACAACTCCAAGTCCCGGTATCTGAAACTCCGAAATGGATTCAGATCAACAACATTTTGATGTTTCACATTTCGCCATTTCAGGACTCCTGTGGTGAAGAGTCTCGGTGCTTAACTCCTCCAACTCTCAGTATCCGAAGTTCCGAAATGGAGTCGAATCAAAGATCCGGTATTTCGTTGTTTCGCATTTCGGCGATTCGGCATTTCGACACTTCAACTCCCGGTATCCGAGACTCCAAAATGGAGTTATTTCCCGGTCTGCAAGGCTTTTTGTTGGTGTGCCTATTTGGGGATTTCGACGATTCAGAATTTCGGCTCTCCTGTGATGAAGTGTTTCGACACTTCAACTCCCAGTATCCGAGACCCCGAAATGGAGTTATTTCCTGGTCTGTGAAGTTCTTTGTTGGTGTGCCTATTTTGGATTTTGGGTTTTCGGGGTTTCGCATTTTGTGATTCCAGGACTCCTGATGATGAAGAGTCTTGACTCTTCCAACTCCTGGTATTCGAAACTATTCTCCTGCCTTCAGGATTTCGTAACCCCGCTTCACCTTGCTCTTTAACAAACATGCAGGTTCTCCAGGATCCAATGCCGGTCGAACTTTAGGCTCAGATCTGACGTTCATCGAGAATTCTCAATGGGATCCAAAGATCACCGTCGCTTCTCCTCCCGGGATTTCATTGTCCCTATTTTACCATCGTTGCATACTCTGATCTTGCCATCAATGACAATCACACCTGCCATCAATGATAATCATAACAATCTCCCCCTTTGGCATTGATGGCAACCCTAAATGACTGCGCTGATCTATTTGGACCTCCAACTATAGCATCTGGTCCAGACCACTCCTTTTTCTCCCCATTTGGCATCAATGTCAAAGAAAACATGCTCCCCCTGAGCTATTGTAGTAATTTTAGGAGGTATTAGATATTCAATCAATATAAAAATCCCCCTAATAGGATGGACTCTCTTAGGTGTGAGACAGTATGACACCCAGTTTCTGTCGGAGATATTCAAATGGTGTCTTGGCTAGGGGTTTAGTAAAGATGTATGCAATTTGTTTGTGGTTGGAATGTAATGGGTTTGAACAACCTAATTGGTGACCTAATCTCTCAGAAAATGGTATTTTATGGGAATATGCTTGGTCTTGGAGTGGAATACAGGATTCTTAGACACACTGATGGAACTAGTGTTATCACAATGAATTGGGATCAGTGCAACATATTTTACCTCCAAGTCTGCAAGTGTCTGAATCATCCATAATACCTGAGTGTAACAGGTAGCAACAACAATGTACTCTGCCTCTGTATTTGATAGGGAAATGGAACCTTACTTTTTACTAAGCCATGCTACTGATGAGTCACCCATGAAGAATGCTCCTCCACTGGTGCTTTTTCTCTCATCAACACAGTTTTCCCAATCTGTATCTGAATAGGTAGTTAACTAAAAATTCTGATTTCTGGGATACCACAGACCATAAGTCATTCCTTCTTTCAAATACCTGAATATCCTTTTGACATCTTGCAAATGACTCTGTTTAGGTGCAGACTGATATCTTCCTACCATTCCAACAACGTGCATTATGTCTGGGAGAGATGCTATGATGTACAACAGGTTGCCTATCATTGACCTATATGAACTTTGATCAACATCAGGTGAGTCATCATCCTTTCTTAATTTGCATCCAGTAACCATAGGTGTACCCACAGGTTTAGAATCTTCCATTTGAAACCCTTTCAACATTTCTCTTAGATATTTTTCTTGAGAAATGAACATCCCTTCAGACCTCTGAGTAATTTGCAGACCAAGAAAAAATGACAGTTCACCTATCATAGACATTTCAAACTCAGATTCCATAGCAGAAGCAAACCATTGTACCAATGAATCATTATTACATCCAAAGATGATGTCATCTACATAGACCAATACGATGAGTAGATCATTATCCTCTGTTTTGATATACAAATTGTTGTCAACTGTTGCTCTTTTGAACCCTTTGTCTTTGAGATATGTATCCAATCTGTGATACCAGGCTCAAGGGGCTTGTTTTAACCCATATAAAGCTTTCTTCAGCTTGCATACTAAGTCAGGGTTATCAAACAGTTCAAAACCCTCTGGTTGTTCCATATAGACTTCTTCACTTAAATCTCCATTTAGAAAAGATGACTTGACATCCATTTGATAGACTTTAAACCTTTTATGACAAGCATAGGCAAGAAACATTCTAATAGCTTCTAATCTTGCTACGGGCGCAAATGTTTCATCAAAATCCAGTCCTTCTATTTGAGCATATCCTTTACAGACCAATCGTTCTTTGTTCCTGACAACTTATTCCCACTCATTCAACTTATTCTTAAAGATCCATTTGGAACCAATGATATGTTTACCTTTAGGTCTATGAACCATCTCCCACGTATTGTTTTTCTCAATCTAATCAATTTCATCATTCATTGCTTTAACCCAATGGTCATCTTTTCTAGCTTCATTGAAATTCTTGGGTTCCATCAAGGATATAAAATCTATATGTGATTGTTCGGTGTCTTTGATTATCTTTCTCTTGGTTTTTACACCTTTGTCTTTTTCACCAATTATCTGACTTGTAGGATGATTCTTTTGAGTGATTCTGGAGGAGGAATTTGAAGTTGTCTGTTGATTTGAATCTGCCTGAGTATCTGTGTCTTCATCTAATTCAGAGTCTTCATTTTTTGATTCTTGGACCTGTTCATCTTCAACTTTAGCTGTGTCCTCTGTAGATGACTCATTATTGTACACCTCTCTTGCTGGGATTCCTTCATCAACTTGTATGTCAATATTGTCAACCATTTTATGCAGCCTCTTAATATAGCATCTGTATCCTTTACTGTTTGTAGCATATCCTAAGAAGATACCTTCATTAGCCCTGTCATCATATTTGCCAAGGTTCTCATCATTATTCTTTATGTAACATTTACTCCGAAAGACTTTGAATTGTTTGATTGAAGCAGGTCTCCCATACCATAGTTCATAAGGTGTCTTGTCACTTTGTGGTATGAGGTGGGCTTTGTTAAGAACATGGACTGCTGTGTGTATTGCTTCTACCCAGTAGGTTTGACCAATGTTCTTCTCATTCATCATTGACCTGGCCATTTGCTGCACTATTCTGTTTTGCCTCTCAACTATTCCATTTTGTTGAGGAGTTCTTGGGATTGTGTATTCTCTCTTGATCCCATGCTTATCACAGAATTCCTTGAAATCACTTGACATAAATTCTCCTCCTCTGTCTGATCTTACTGCCTTTAACCTCTTGCCTGTTTGATTCTCAATTAAAGCCTTAAATATTTTAAACTTCTCAAATGCTTCAGTTTTTTCCTTGAGAAAGGAAACCCAAGTAAGTTTGGAGTAATCTTCAATAATCAACATGAAGTAATTTTCTTTCCCTATGCCTTCCTGTCTTTATGGTCCACATAAATCCACATGAACTAGTTGGAGTGGTTTCTCTGTTGAAGTAAAGATCTTGGACTTAAACTGTGTCCTGGTTAGCTTTCCTACTTGGCAGGATTTACACATCGAATCTTGGGGCTTTGATATTCTCAGAAGATCTTTTACTGCCTCAAGATTTTTGAGCTTGATTAAGTGGTCAAAGTTTAAATGTCCAAGTCTCCTATGCCATAACTAGCTTTCATCATGTTTTCTTAGATGACACTCTACTTTATTTTCTTTCAACACATATACGTTATTTTCTGTCCTTATGCCTTTGGCCACCGCTTGTTCTGAGTTTACAGACTTTATTTTGCAGTCCTTGGATGTGAACACCACTTCACATCGTTTGTCACACATTTGACTTACATTGAGTAGATTATGTTTCAACTCATCTACAAGTAGAACATCTTGGGCTTTTCCTTTTCCATTACTTAAACTCACCATCCCTTTACCCTTTATTTTATTTGGAGCATCATTTCCAAAGGTTACGTTTCATAATTTGCTTTCACTTAGAGATAGAAACTTACCTTTGTCTCCTGTCATATGTTTGGAGCATCCACTGTCTATATACCAAGGGTTTGTTTTTCTTTGAGCTGACAACACTAATCCACACTTGTCACTTTCTTTCTTCTTCCAAACCTTGACATTTTCAGCAGGAGAATTCAAATCTGGTTCATAGTTCCTTAATCGACAGTCAACGGATTTATGTCCATAGTTATGAAAGATGTAGCATTCAATCTCATTGTTCAATAGGTCAAAATTATTGTTGCAACATTGTCTACTCATTGACTATTGATTATTTCTTGACCTCCTTAGTTGCATGTGTCTAGACTTAATTTGGCAATTTGCAATCTGTGAAGGTTTGTTACTTGGTTGTATCATTCTTTGTTGTGCAAGTAGTTATTCCAATGAAATCTTAATTGCTCATGTCTAAGTCTTAAGGAACAATTTACAACTTTGTGACCAAAGTTAGAACAGTAGAAAAAATAGCCATAGAAAAATTCTTTGTACCTGGAAAATGGTTGTCGTCTTTGAGAAAATCGATTTCTTCCATGCTGATGACGTCTTTTAGCAGGGAGCGCATTATTTCTTTGTTCTATAGATTCATTCCTGGCAGCTTTTTCTTTACTCGTCCTGGGTGGTTGATTGTCTTCCTTTGTTTCTGCAGGTTTGTTGTTGTCATTGGTTGTAGATTTGACAAACTTGATGGGTTCTTTGTTTCTTGGCTTATCACTACTTGATCCCTCTTTATAACCCAAACCAGTTTTTAGCTTTGGATTCCTTTGATACTTGATAGATTATGATTATACAAGGCTTGAAACTTCTCCATCTCTTTCCTAGTTTTCACTACTTCTTGTTCTAAGGCTTCACATCTTGCCTTCCTTTTTGATAACTGTCATTTCAGAATGTCTTTGATTTTCTTTTCCTCTTCTAATTTCACTTTTAGTAGGACAAGGTATTCATCAGGTTCTTTACTGTCTTTCTCGAACTGTATCAACAATTGTCTTTGCTTTCT
>JASDQU010241153.1:86307-118870 GCA_032191745.1 Picea mariana | reverse complement strand
CTCTTTCCTAGTTTTCACTACTTCTTGTTCTAAGGCTTCAGATCTTGCCTTCCTTTTTGATAACTGTCATTTCAGAATGTCTTTGATTTTCTTTTCCTCTTCTAATTTCACTTTTAGTAGGACAAGGTATTCATCAGGTTCTTTACTGTCTTTCTCGAACTGTATCAACAATTGTCTTTGCTTTCTATTCTTAATTCTTAGTCTGTCAATCTCTTCCAGTGAACTGATCAGTTCTCCTTCCATGTCAACCACAACTTCTTCTTCATTAGCATCATTTCATGTGCTTATATTATCATAATCCTCTTTGGCCATAAGTATGAATTCATTTAGTTTATCTTCAATAGTGGATTCATTGTCTTCATCATCTGAAGGATCATCATCATTGTTTACACAAAGACTTTTCTTCTTAAAGTTATTTTCTTTAAAGAAATTTTCGTGTTTATGCTTCTCCTCATCATCACATGTCTGATCCTTTCTTTTGTGGGGAAATTTATTTGCAAAATGACCTATCCTACCACAGTTGAAACATTTGAAAGGCAGTTTACCTTTGTATTTTTTTGATCCCTTCTTTAGTCTCTTCATAAATTTTGCTTCAATTTCATCAAGCTCTGAATCCTCATTCTCATCTGCCTTAAATGATGCTTCTCTAGAGGAGGGTTTATCTTTAACTATTCTCATTTCATATGTAGTCAATGTTCCTAGAAGTTGATCAAACTCCAAGGCTTTTAGATCATTAAGTTCTTCAATAGCAGAGACCTCCGGGTTGAACCTATCTGGTAGAGATCTCAAAATTTTCTGATAAAGAAGGTTCCTCAATTTTCTCACCAAGTGCTTTCATTGCATTTACCATTTCTTCTACTCTCAGAAAGTATTTTCCAACAATTTCATCTTCCTTCATCTTCAACTGTTCAAACTGTATTATGTAGGTTTGAAGCTTGGCATCCTTTACCTTCTCATTACCTTCATAACTGCTAATGATTTTGTCCCACATTTCTTTGGCAGTTCCTAGGTGCATAACTTTTACTAATTCTGCTTCTGCAAGCCCACTCAAGATATCATTCATAGCCTTAGCATTGAAGCTAAATTCTAGCTTGTCATCCTTATTAGCTAGTACAACTGGCTTTACATAACCAGTATCTACCACATCCTAGACATCTGCACCTAAATCCATTATGTAGGTTCTCATTCTAACTTTCTAGAAGGCAAAGTTTGTTCCTTTGAACAGAGGGGCCTTATTGGTTGAATTTCCTTCATGGCTTGACATGTTTAAGCTCTAGAATCTACCCTTAGATAAAAGGGGCCGACTCTGATACCAATTGTTGGACAACTGAGAGGGGGGGGGGTGTGAATCAGTTGTTACTGGGCTTAAACAATTATGCTTATTTTAAACTCTTTACACAACATTTAATTACAATCACAATAATGCAGGGAAGTAAGAAATAGAACATTCAACATCATTCACACATATGAGATACACAGAGATAGATATTTCTTGAGGAAACCCATACAGGGTAAAAACCTCTTCTTCTTTATATGATAAGTAATCTTTAAATTCTTTACATTATCATACATATGAACACCAACTCATAATGAGGCTACAACCTCTGTTTTGCAAGATGCTACTTGCTGAGAGCACCAACTCTCTGGATTCTCTAGAACCAACTAGAAGGAAGCACCAACTACTTGGTTTCTCTAGCACCCACTAGAAGGAAGCACCAACTCCCTAAGTGTTTCAGGACCAACTGGATGGAAGCACCAACTTCCAATCATATAGGCACCAACATGTATAACAAAGAACAATAGTTCTCCCTTGCACCACCCTGCTACCTTGGTTTCTCTGGCTGCAACTAGATGGAAGCTACAACTCCATGTGTTCAAGCACCCACTTGAACCTTTGAGGACAACAATCCTCCCTAGAACCTCCCTTCCACCCTAACATATAAAGTTTTCTATATATAATTTTAGCACAGTGATACAATATTTATCATTGGCTTACCAGGCTTATCATTGTTTTGCTATCCTGCTCTGCTCTCCTGTGTCAGTGTCTCTCTTTCTACATCTTGTTGTGTTTTTTTATCTTCTATTTTTCTGTACAAGAGCACCTCATCCTTCCTTTACTGCCTCACTGTCTTGATGCACACCTCCCTTGCGCTTTCTGTGCCTCTGCCTTTTATGCTCTGTGTGCCATGTCCATTCAATGCACCATTCCTCTTCTCCGTGTTTCCGCTGCTGCACACTCCTCTTTCTACACTCCTTGATCACTCTGAACAACAACAACTCCCATCTCTTCTTTGTTTTTCATACTTATAGTCTCTGTGCACCTTGTGCATGCAATCTCACCATGCTTCTACATGCTCTCTCCATGTCGAGTGCTCTGCCTAATCATCATCGCAACTCTTCAGCTTCTCTGCCAGTTAAACCCATGTGTCCATCTTCACTGGGTGTTATGTTGAGATTCCTTAGCCTGTCTCATAGTTGAGACTCTTCATCTTCTCTATTAAAGTCGAGTTGATCCTCTCTGTTGCAGTTACAGGCTTCAACACTCTTCCATCTGTCAATCACTTCTAAGAATAGTTTTCCTTCCATCGGAATATGCCTCGAGCCTCTTCATATTCTATGGCGATCACATTGAGGCATGTTTCATCCCTCAGGCAGAAGCCATCAGTCATTACTAGTAGTTACACTTTGAAGTGCAACAATAACCCTCTGATTATAGGCTTCAACACTCTTCCATCTATCAATCACTTCTAAGAATAGTCTTCCTTCCACTGGAAGATTCCTCAAGCCTCTTCATCTTCTCTAGAGATCACACTGAGGCCTGTTTCATCCCTATGGAAGAAGCCATCAATCATTTCTAACAGTTACACTCTGAAGTGCAATAGTAGCCCTCTGATCATACTTAATTTCACCTACACCGTTGGATTGGATCCATAGGATCTTGCGTTTATTTCGCTTTTCGACATTTCAGAATTTTGACATTCTTGTGTTGAAGAGTCTCGATTCTCCATGTCCTAAACTCCGAAATGGATCTTGTCTCTTCGAGCTCTTCTCTACATCTTTTCGACGATGTGACCTCTGGTGGTGTCAAGGCTTACACCAAAAAGGTGTTTTCACATTTCGCATTTCGGAATTTCGAGACTCCTTTGATGAAGAGTCTCAACTCTTGACTCTTCCAACTCTCGATATCCAAACCTCCAAAATGGAGTCAGATCAATGGTCCACACTCTTGATGATTCGACGGTCCAGATCTCTTCGTGATTTTGCATATCACGATTTCAACATTCTTGATGTGAGAGTTCTTGACAACTCCAAGTCCCGGTATCCGAAACTCCGAAATGGAGTTGGATCAACGAAATTTCGGTGTTTCGCATTTCATCGTTTCAAGACTCCTATGGTGAAGAGTCTCGACGCTTAACTCCTCCAACTCCCGGTATCTGAAGTTTCGAAATGGAGTCGGAACAATGATCTGGTATTTCATTGTTTTGCATTTCGGAAATTCGACATTTCGACACTTCTGTGGTGAAGTGTTTCGACACTTCAACTCTCGATATCTGGGACTCCAAAATGGAGTTATTTCTTGGTCTTCGAGGCTCTTTGTTGGTGTGCATATTTCAGGATTTTGGTGTTTCACATTTCGGCGATTCGACATTTCGGTACTCTTGTGATGAAGTGTTTCGACACTTCAACTCCCGGTATCTGGGAACCCGAAATGGAGTTATTTCCCAGTCTGCAAAATTCTTTGTTGGTGTGCCTATTTCAGGTTTCGGGTTTTTGGGGTTTCGCATTTCACGATTCCGGGACTCCTGATGACGAAGAGTCTTGACTCTTCCAACTCCCGGTATCCGAAACTGTCCTCCTTCCTTTTGGATTTCATAACCCCGCTTCACCTTGCTCTTTAACAAACGTGCAGGTTCTTCTGGATCCAATGCCGGTCAGACTTGGGGCTCAGATATGGCGTTCATCGGGAATTCTCAATGGGATCCAAAGATCACTATCGCTTCTCCTCTCAGGCTTTCATTGTCCCTGTTTTTCCATTGTTGCATACTCTGATCTTGCCATTAATGACAATCACACCTGCCATTAATGATAATCACAACAAAACAATGGTTCACTCTTTTAGAACTAGGTGGAAAACAACTACAAGTAGATATCTAAGACAAGTGGATTGAGTTCAACTCGTATCTGTCTAAAGGATTTTTTGGGCAGAGGCTACTATATAGGGCACCCCACTCACCATTTGACTTTGATTGCGAAACATAAATTGTGCATACTAATGTGAGTGGCATGTGCAAGAAATATATGCACAAAATAATGTTTTGTTGGATTAAAACTATGGTTTGATTTGTAATGGTTCATGGTTATATAAACCATGGTAAATACCACATGGAAATGCATTACAAGGATTAATGTGGAGTATTCACAAAAACACATTGAGGAAGAAGTACTCAATGAATGAGTGCTTGATTCGACTCACTGTATTTTATCATATGTAAATGGGCATATGGCTATAAGACCTATTTAGGCATGCATACCCCGATTTTGATGGTTCATTGATATGGAGTCTAGAAGTAGAATTAGGTGATAAGGGGGGGCATTTTGTATTCTCGAAAATCGAACAACACACACACACACACACACACACATATCTTGAGTGTTGGTTTTTCCGATAAAGGTTTTCTAGGGTAAATATTTACTCTTGTGTACATGTTTTCATATGTTTGTTACTTTGTGATTATTTTTATTCTCTAGTTACTCTTGGTTTCTAACAAATGGTTTTATTCTATTCAATGGAAAATAATACATCATCACCAATGTTTCTACATCAAAAACAATGTTTGAACAACATATCAACATTTAAATGAAGTTGCATGGACATGGGTAGCTTAGGATTCTAACTGTAGTATGTTTTTCTACCTGTGAGTTTGTTGCATGAAGAATGCTTGAGATTTGAAATAGATTGCATGCTTGAGATCATTGTGAAGTTGCTCGAAGCTCAAAGATGGTGTCGAGACATGATGCCATGAAGCTGCTTGAAGACTCAAATTATTTAGCACTTAGTTTTAAGTCTCATACATAAAGTGGAGTGCAATTGTTGATTAAGATTTTAAATCAAATTTAAATATTTTGGAGAGCATGATGTTTCATTTAAAAAATTTTAATATATATTTGAAAATGGTGGAAATAAAATGTAAAATTATAGTGTATATTAATGATGATGATTATGGTTATTAATGTCCACTTGAACCAACATCAATATTTTAGACCTTTAAAAAAAGGTAAGGAATTACTTGGTTTCCTTATATATATATATATATATATATATATACTCGAAGATATTTAAGAGAAGCATTCCCAAGTCACCATAGTTTCAATAAGTTAAAAGATTAAGAAGGTCGTATTGTAACAAATATTTTGAAATTAAGATCTAATGTGGGTGTCGGAAAGACATTTTAAGTGAAATTGTTTTTCATATTCAAATATCTAGTGTTACAAAGATGACAAATCCTTTTGACCAACGAAGTTTTATTAATTCTCCAATACCCTCTTTCACTATGGAGCTTGTGAGAGTTTGTTCTTATTTTATTAATGTGGATTTTCTTCCTTACACTAGTTAAAACATAAAGATACTATTGATCTTCTAAATTAGGGTTGATCACCTACTTGTAGTATCTTAATTTTCTCTTATACTATAATTCTTTATGGCGCCACAATTTCTCCTTAAATTTAGATGTAATAGTTTCTTTAACATTATTGTTATTCTGCATAACGACCTATTCCTCAATAGCAAAACGATTTAGCCACGACTTCACATCTTCATGACAACCCCACTTGATTCATAGATGGTTTTGATTGCCTTTAATTTTAAGATTATAAGTTGTAAAATGCTTTTGGGTTTGCTCCATTTTTCTCCACGATTCTCTAGTGATGTTGTAGCCCCAAAATTCACAACCATATAAGATAATAGGAGTAACAAGAGTCTCAAATAGGCTGTAAGGTAGCTAGAGAGGTAGTAGGGGGGCCCAGAGGGCCCATAGTGATAATAGTGGAGGTTATTCAATGTAAGGTGGAATAGGTCCACTATGGTAGTTAGATATAATAAATGGGTAGTTAGATATAATAAATGAAAGAGGACTTCTTAGAAGGTTCTACTTCTAGAAGATTCCTCCTCTAGAATGTTCTTAGGTGATGGTAGAAATATATAAAGGTGTTCAAGAAATGTAAGGGAACATGAAGAGAAATATTGTATTTGGAGCAGTAGCTCAATAGGAGGATGCCCCCTCAAAGAGGCGAGTGAACAGGAGAGGATCTCTTCCATAATATGATCCATTGTATGGTGTTTCCCTACCTCAAGGGTTTGATGGTAATAGAGAATATTTTGCATATTGTTCTTGTATATATATTGTGGTGATTTTGCATTAAGTATTTGTAGATATATTCAGGTTCTTAACAAGTGGTATCAGAGCACTTTCCTTGGCAGACATTGTGGGCAAATCTTTTTTATTTTTACAGATTTTTTTTCAGAGAAAAAAAAAAGAGGGCCGCGACATTCCATATATTTTTGGCATATTTATGTGAAATATTTGTAGAAACAGGTTGTATATATGAGTTCCTCTCAGAAAAAAAACCCAATTTGAAAAAAAAAATCGTTCGAAACGGAGTCCGAGAAGTCAAGATATAGAAGTTTTAAAATCTGCAATTTTTCAGGGTTTTTTCCGCGGACGACGGTGCGATTTTTTTATTTCTGTAGCACCTGGAGGCCAAATTTTCCAAAAAAAAAATACATATCTGATTTCCTCTCACAATTTCACCCAATTTAAAAAAAAATCAGGCGAAAAAGAGTCCGAGAAGTGAAGTTATGAGCATTTTAAATTCAACAGTTTTTCAGGGTTTTTCCAGAAAATGCCGCGATTTTCTGCAGTAAGTTATTATTCTATTTTTTGGGTTTTTTTGTGACGATTCTGGGACCTAAGAGTTCATATGGTGTCAGATGACTATTTCCTCTCAAGCCCTCAAAAAAATTCTTGAGAAATTCAAATCCCAATTGTATGACACATTGAATGATAAATTGGATGCCTTTGTAGATGGCCTCACAAACGGTCTCAATGATAGTTTTCGTAGTATTCAAAATTCATTGGATAACATGCAAGAGATATTTCTTATGGCGGGCATCAGGGATGAATATAATCAAGAAATATATTCTTGGTATGATCTCGAGGCCGATTGCGATGATTGGTATATGGATAATTGTCATTTCTGGGATGACAACCACTTCCATATTTTATTTGATGACTCTACTCCACCTTTTGTAGAGAAAATCAATGTCCCACATTAGGAGCTAGTTACCAACATCCAACCTACATATTTTACAATGGAATTTTTCCTTCCAAATTCATCTTTGATCCTCTCCCACTATGTGGATGAATATTCTTATTTGGATCCACGTGATAGGTGTCAGTATTGGGAGCATCATTTTCAGTTGGTTATTGGGCGCCGATATCTTCCGTGTGGAGTTCACATGAGCACTTGGACATGGGACCCTGGTTTACAATGGCGATTGGACTACTTCATCATGGTGGCTTTCCTTTCTACATGGGACTTTGGTTCTTCAGTCTTCTTCAACATTATGGTCCACAATTATCCATGGGACCCTGGTATATGGTTGTACATCAAGCGTTGAGGACAACACTTTCATAAGGAGAATGGAATGTAAGGTAGCTAGAGAGGTAGTAGGGGGGCCCAGAGGGCCCATAGTGATAATAGTGGAGGTCATTCAATGTAAGGTGGACTAGGTCCACTATATTATTAAATAAGGCCCACTATGGTAGTTAGATATAATAAATGGGTAGTTATATATAATAAATGAAAGACGACTTATTAGAAGGTTCTACTTCTAGAAGATTCCTCCTCTAGAATGTTCTTAGGTGATGGTAGCACTATATAAAGGTGTTCAAGCAATGTAAGGGAACATGAAGAGAAATATTGTATTTGGAGTGATAGCTCAATAGGAGGATGCCCCCTCTAAGAGGCAAGTGAACAAGAGAGGATCTCTTCCATAATATGATCCATTGTATGGTGTTTCCCTACCTCAAGGGTTTGATGGTAATAGAGGAGATTTTGCATATTGTTATTGTATATATATTGTGGTGATTTTGTATTCAGTCTTTGTAGATATATTCAGGTTATTAACATAGGACCTTACCCCGCAGGAAAAGTTCCATTGTTTTACAACTATTTTCAAGACCATAATAAGCTTTCCGACCTCCATTTATCCTTCTCTCAATGCTATAGTTCCAGTTAATCTTGTCATGAATATCGATTGAAAGATATTTGTATGAAGTCACTTCCTTCGAGATATTATTTCCATGTGCATGAAATTTGTGTAAGAAATATTTTTGTATTTCAATATCATAACATTTATTTTGTCAGTATTAATAGTCATACCCATTCTAGAGAAAAAAATCTTGAGAATCTTTGGTTGCTTGTCAAGATCATAGGGACTCCTTGCCATAAATGCAATATTGTGAGCATAAATAAGATGAAGGATGACTATTCTAGCTAGAGATGTGATGACACATCCTACTTCTTCTAAATAACCCTCATGTTGGCACTTTCTATCTATGCCAACTTATCAGAGAATCAAAACCCTAATATGTGTAGCCAAGTTGCTAGCAATTTGCAAAATGATGTGAATTAGTTGCAACATGCTCATAGAAAGTTGCAGAAACCCTTTCTTGAATTGTGACTTTGGGGTCTAAGTTCATTTCCTTATTTTTCAGCACCTTATACTGGTTGGTGTTGAATATTTAATGTTGTATCAATCATGCAATAATGAGATGGTAATGAGTTATGGTTTGTATTAATGCTTGGAAAATTTGTGGATCAACCCTGCATGGTGGGATCCCACTATGTTTCATCATTTAGCTTCATAATTTTTTCACCGTGATTGTGATAAGGATAATCCTTATTTTGGCTTTGCAAAGCGTTTTCTTGGTTGTAGTTTCCCCGCATTAAGATAGTATTTCAAAGACATAACCTCTATGGTCATGGCTAAGGCATGGTTCTATGTATATCTCAATGATTGGTGGTCAATATGGGTAACTATTTTTGAACTATTTTGACATTAGTGAATGGATACACTATGTTTAACATGTTCGTTTATAGGTTCCCATCATGCAATGCAAGTGTTGTTTGTATACTTAGAATTTGTATTGAGATGGATTTGATGAATTTGTGAATGTAATGAAGTGATATATTTGGTGACCATACCCACATGGAGTTAATGTACCTTGTTTCAAGAGCATCATTTGTTTTTGGACCTATTTCATCTTGGGATGGTTTCAAATGTCTATAATTATCAGGCTTGATTGCCTTAATAGTTTCACTATCTTATTGGTAGGATGTATTTGTTAAGTACCTATACTAGATCTGCAAATATAATTCAATAATACCAAGAATAAACCATAAACCATTCACCATAACATGAATAGAAGAAATAGAGAAAACCCTTGAGGTAGGGTAACACCATATATTAATCCTTATGGAAGGATAAAACTCCTTAAGCAATCCTTGCTTGTACAATCACAATATTCTTCACTATGTTTCATTACATTGCCTACACTTCTTTATATAGCTCTCCGNATACCAAGAATAAACCATAAACCATTCACCATAACATGAACAGAAGAAATAGAGAAAACCCTTGAGGTAGGGTAACACCATATATTAATCCTTATGGAAGGATAAAACTCCTTAAGCAATCCTTGCTTGTACAATCACAATATTCTTCACTATGTTTCATTACATTGCCTACACTTATTTATATAGCTCTCCCTATCTCCTAGGAACCTTCTAGAGAGCCTTTTCACATTTATTACATCCAACTACCATAGTGGGCCTTTATTAATATAGTGGACCTAGTCCACCTTACATTGAATGACCACATTCCCATATATTAAATGACTTCCACTAATAACACATAAATACATTCCCATTGGGTACCTCCCTAGGTACCCCATATTACCTCCCTAGGTATACTACATTCCACCCCCCTTCACATGTTTCGTCCTCAAAACATGAGAAGAAACCATACAATATGATCGACTAAGAAATGTAGCCAACTGGTACCAAGTATGACCATCCATCCATCCCAATGGAAGTCGAACATGATGTCTATCTGCTACCTTTCCACCCTTATCTTTCTCTGCATCATGTCAGGGTTTCCATGGGATTGTTTTTGTAGCTTGAGCTCTCCCCATAGTGCCGGTAGTCCTCCATGCACCTCTTGATCAGTTTCCTATCTAGTTCCCTGCTGGTGCATAAATGTGTTGATGCAAATGCCCTTGCCTTGATGAATTTTGTGTCTCTATATGATGTGGATGGAGATATAAAACAACTGTAGGAATTTGTTCTTTTTTCTTCAAATCTGCAACACTTTGTTCCTTTGATTCAATGACCTCCTTAGCTTCTTGATTATGTTCTTCTTGTAGTTTTTCTTTATCTCTTTCTGTAGACTTTGCCTCTGATTCAACTTCAGACCAGACAATAACTTCTTTGCTAGCTTCTATGGCTCCATCTTTCTCCCTAAGAGACACATCCTGCAATGTGATTTTATTTTTCTTGTACCACAACTTTAAAAACTTCTTTTGCACATTAATATTAATGGTACCCACTGATTCTATCCAAGGATATCCCAAAACAATATCCTCTTCATCCATATCCATAGCATAAAAATCTGAATGCAACACATATTTATCCATGGTAATCTTCAAATCTTTAAAATTTTGAACATTTTCACCCTCAACCTTTGTGCTTTGAATATTCTTTATTGGAACTTGCAATCTATTAACCAACTGAACATTGATAAAATTATGCATGGAACTAGAGTTAATAGGAACAATGATATTTTCTTTATGAATACAACCATGAACCTGTAATATAGATTTTGCACATGAAAATAAACTCTTGGTTCTCTCTTTATCCTTATTTTATCCATGAGACCACTTGTCTAACAATCGTTTTTCAAATTCTCCATTGGAGAGTGTCATCATCTCCTTATAATCAAGAGATTTCCACCAAATGGCAGCATCACCTTGCAATTTGAGATCTATCCAATGGGGCCAATTCTCTTCCCATGCTGACTTTATTTATTTAGTGAATGATTCAATACTAGGGCCGTCACATTTCCTGTAAAATACATCTTGCTATGAAAAACCCAAAAAAATAGAACAATAAGTTACGACAGAAGATCGCAGCTTTTTCCGGAAAAACCCTGAAAAACTGCTAAATTTAAAATGCTCATAAATTTACTTCCTGAACTCCATTTCGGCTGATTGTTTTTTTTAAATTGGGTTTTTTTCTGAGAGGAATTCAAATATCTAATTTGTTTATAAAAATTCATCTTTTAAAGCTTTAGATATGAACCTGAAGTGCACCACCCTCTTTTTCTTCCCTAGAAAAAATTCTACAAAAAGAGAAAACAAATCTTCCATTCTTTGGCCAAGGAAGTTGCTCTGATACCAATTGTTAAGTACCTATACCAGATCTGAAAATATAATTCAATAATACCAAGAATAAACCATAAACCATTCACCATAACATGAACACAAGAAATAGACAAAAACCCTTGAGGTAAGGTAACACCATACAATGGATCCTATTATGGAAGAGATCCTCTCCTGTTCACTTGCCTCTTCGAGGGGGCATCCTCCTATTGAGCTACTGCTCCAAATACAATATTTCTCTTCATGTTCCCTTACATTGCTTGAACACCTTTATATAGTGCTACCATCACCTAAGAACATTCTAGAGGAGGAATCTTCTAGAAGTAGAACCTTCTAAGAAGTCCCCTTTCATTTATTATATCTAACTACCCATTTATTATATCTAACTACCATAGTGGGCCTTATTTAATAATATAGTGGACCTAGTCCACCTTACATTGAATGACCTCCACTATTATCACTATGGGCCCTCTGGGCCCCTCTACTACCTCTCTAGCTACCTTATAGTATTGATATTTGGTAGTTGCAGACAAACATGATGAACAATGTTTTGAGAAGTGGAACTATGGTTAGTTTCGAATACATATGGACAGTCTTGATGATGATTAATGTGCAAGTGTGGGATGTCTTGAATTTACAACTCGAATAGAGGAGAAGAGAGAGAAACACATTCTTCTGGAGTGGACTATTGCAGTGATTGTGATTTGGATTACAATTTGTACCTATATTCCTTAGTTGACTTGAGGATGAGTGATTGAATAGTGATGGGTCCCATTGGGAACTCATTGCATGTGAAAATGATTGTTCATTTTATGGTTATTTATTAGTTAGTGGGTTTTAATACTAAAAAAACATGGGGTTTTAAATGTAAAAGGAGAATTGTAAGTAAATGAAGTTACTGGAGAATTTATTACCCACCTCCATCACTCATTACAGATATCGATTTAGTGGGTTTTAAAGACCATTTTTTGTATTTTGATTTGTAAACATCTCTCATCTCTAGAGAGTTGTAGGTGCTTAGTAGAGTCAAAGGGAGTGAGGGAGTGAGTCTGCAGTGAGTAAGGGAGGCATATGTATTCAACATGATTTTCATTAATAAAGTAGATATGGAGTTGACCTTAATCCTTTTGGTGTTCATTTAATAATAATGCAACTATTATGCCACATAACTACCAATTCCACAATTATTAAATGAACACCAAAAAGTACTAAGGATAATTCTAGTTCCACAATTATTAAATGAACACCAAATATTACTAAGGAAAATTCCATATTTTCTTTATTAATGAAAATGATTCTAAATACATATACCTCCCTAATCCATGGTAGGAAAGGGAGGAAAACTTTATCACTCCTTTTGACTCTACTATGCGCCCGTAACTCTCTAGAGATGAGAGGGTTTTGTAAATCAAAATACAAGACATGCTCTTTACAACTCACTGAAACACTGTTTATAATG
This sequence comes from Picea mariana, assembly GCA_032191745.1. NCBI lineage: Eukaryota > Viridiplantae > Streptophyta > Pinopsida > Pinales > Pinaceae > Picea > Picea mariana. The sequence continues at coordinate 105,910 of JASDQU010241153.1, read as the reverse complement.
CTTGGTGGAGGTGGGTAATAAATTCTCCACTGAGTCCATTTACATACAAAATCTAGTAAAACATCACGTTTTTCCATTATTAAATCCCACTAACTAATAAATGATGAACCATACAATGAGAAATTGTGTTCATGTTCAACTCGGGCCCCAAAACCCCCCACCACTATTTGTTGACTCATCCTTGATTCAATTAAGGAAGACATATGCATACTAGAGTCCATATCACAACCATTTCAATAGTTCATGCCATAAGAATCTATTCCTTTCTCTTCTCCTCTATTCAAGCTCTGAATTCTAGACATCCCTTCCTTACACATCAATAAACTTCAACACTATCCAAATGTACCTACAACTAAGAACAACCAACCACAAATCCATAGCTCAAAACTCTAGTCATCACCTCTATCCGCAATTGCCAAATTTTGATCCATCCTAACAATAAGATAACATAACTATTAGGGTGATTACTATCGATAACTACAGACATTGAAAACCATCCCAAGCTTAAATAGGTCCAACAAAATTTCATTATTGAAACAAGGTACATCAAAACCATGGTGGTTTGGGTTACTGTTGGACCTTGTAACTTCCTCTTTCTTTTTGTTATTCTACACTTGTATTTTCCCTAAGTATGTTTCCCTCCCTTAATTTTCATTGTAATATCTTACCTCCATGACTTACACCTTTTCCATACTTAGTTTATTTTTCATTCACGGGTTGGCGGACTCACGAACTCATGACATTTCACTTTTATCTTTTGATCTCTTCCCGACACTTAGTTTATTTTTCATTTCACTGACTCACAGACTCATATTTTCATTTCTTTGTATCTCTCATTCTCACAAGTTTGTTCGACAAGCATCCATACTTAACCATTTTTTCTATCATGACGGACTTGCAGACTCACATTCTCATTTGAAATGTCTCACTCTGCCACCCCATCATGACGAGTCCTTCCTCTTCACACTTCTCAAGTCAAATTAAATGTTAATTCTACGAACTCAACTGCTAAATTAAATTATGAAAATGTCATTATTAATGATGTTTTGATCAAGGAAAATCACATTTTTTCAGGTTAATGTTATCAATCAAGTATCTTACATAAAATATTATTTCAGTGTTTTGAGAGGCATTATAGAGAAGTCTACACAACCTATTGAAGATGGCTAAAGATTCTATTAATCTGTTGCTTGAGAAATCTCTCACGTGATAGAGGGACGAAATGATGGAGAAATTTCCCCACATCTTCCAATGCCTGATGATAAATATAGGCACGTCTTCATCAAGCGACCACTTTGGAGGAAACTCTCCTTTCAAGGTACAAGTTAATTTTGATATTCCTGTATTTGAAGGACAGATAGATGAAGATGCCCTAGAAAAATGGTTAAATCTACTAGAAGGTTATTTATCTGTTCATAATTTCTCTGACAGGGAAATGATCACCTTTGCACTCCTTAAGGATCTCCCTAATTTTAAACATTAGTGGGAAACTTACTGGGAGAAAAGTTCCATAGAGGAGTCTAGAATATATGGGGTCGAGCCCACTTGTGATTGTTTTTTGGATGTGGTCAAGGAACAATATTACCCCGTTGGAAATTATGATGACCAGTACATGATATGGACCACATTGTGGCAAGAGAGGGGCCAAGAATTTCTGGAGTTCACTAATACCTTCCATACCTTTCACACCAAGCTAGGTATCAAAGACTTTGAGCGACATCCGGTTTTGAAATACCGTGCGATTCTACATAGATGCACCCAAACTAAAATATATTTTCTGGACATCTCATCACTGGGTGTTGCTTATCGATGCGTTGTTAAAATTGAGCAGAAATTTAAGAACTAGAACAAGTGTGAGTTTAGGTATGAAAATATGCAACAACCAAAGTATGGTAAAGACAACCCTAACAACCAGCCTTCAGAAAACCATTCCAAGCCAGAGGAAAAGAAGGGTAATGGAAAGATGAAGAAGGACACTAGAAAATGGTGCGGCTTCCACAAAATAACCTTGCACAACACCGATGAATCTCACTCAAAAAAATCATTGTTGGTCGAGATCAAAGACAAGGAGATGAAACTTGATTCATAATATGACTTAGAACATATTGGTAGAAAACAAATCATCGATATAGACCCCACTTCTATTGTCACGACCACAACAATTCAACCAGAAGAACCAGCAGATGCTTGAGAGGGTGAGCACCTTTTTAATTCACAGATGTGGAAGAAGGGGACCCTTCTACATTTTATTGTTGATATTGAAATTCAGAAGAACCTCATCTCAACAGAGGTCTTCAAACAATTGGGATTGTCGACAACACCACGCCCACAACCATACAACATCGGGTGGCTTCGCCAGGGATGAGATATTTGTGTCATCCAATAGTGTTGATTGTCATACGACATCCAAACCTTAAAATATGAGGTATTGTGTGATGTTTCCCCTGGATTTATTTGATGTTGTTTTGGGCCAAACATGTATGTGGAAACACCATGCTCTCTATGAGTCTCGACCCCTTAGTGTCATTATTACTCTGGAAGGTCATCTCTACAAGATACCAAGGGTAGTTCTGACTACTGTCCCACCTAAAAAATGTTGCAAGGTAGTATCTCATACTACAAAATTTGGTTGCTTCACAGTGTGTTCAAAACGTGAACAAAAGAAAACCACAACCACTACACCATCAGTCCAAGCACCTTCTGTCCAATAGAAGCACATCAAAAAGATTGAAGAAAAGCATAAGGATTCCTTCTGCACATAGTCATCTCATGTAGCTAGACTAGTTATAAAGGTCCAACTCTTCCAGCCACAGGTTCGTGACAACCTTCAACAAGCTAAGCAACACAATTTCTCTAGCAAGGCAAGCAACTCATCAAGACGCAGATTCAACAAACATTTTCCCCTTTCCTGCAGGAAATAAACTCAATGGAGAACATTGTTTCCTAAGGAGGGAGGATTGATCTAGGTGGATATTGGTGGCCACCCACCTATTCCAACTGGCTGAAAATAGTCTTATGGAAATTTACTATTTTTAGCATGTTTTTGGTTCCTAAACTTTCGGGGCCATTTTGAGGGTCTAAATGAAGTTTGTTCGGTATTGATCACCTTCAAAATGGATTAAGGATTTGATTGAGCCCAAAAAATGAATCTCCTCGATGATACCTTTCCAACGAGCTATCGTGCACCCGAAACATAGATCGTATTTGTAACACCCCTATTTCCCCCAACTTGTAATTAATCGTTAACTATAATTACCATGCTATGGCATGGGAATAATGTAAACGTATTATGGTTTAAATGTTGGCATGTTTTTACAGGAAGAGTGTGCTTTTCATTGATTGCAAGAAAAATAACGATGATGGAAAACAGGAAAAGCATAAGCTTAGGAGGAGAAGCGAACAATATGCAGAGATCAAAGCTCGGAAGGAGAAGCATAAGCTCAGGGTGAGAAGAATCAACAACCGTCCGATCAAGAAATTGACCTTAATGATTGTCTAATATTACGAACGTTGGTCATATGAGTGACCGTGGGATTGAGGACCGTTGGAGGATCATGACTGTCGGATCTGCAAGCCAGATCAACGATAAGGATGAATTGTGGAGAGTGAAAGAATAATTAAACAAATCGCTAGTTCTAATCCCGCAATTGGTCTAGATCGTTAGATCTCATAAACCCAAATATCGACGATTGTGGTTGATATAACAAACAATCATATTAATTCGGATTAAGTCATGGTCGTCAGTTTCGCAATCGCCAGATCAATGGCAGGGATAGATTGCAGAGATCGAAAGGAGAATTAAATATGGTGTTATTTCCAATCCCACAATTATTCAGGACTGTCAGATCTTATAGCCTTGGATATCGACAATTATGGTTGACTCACCAACAATGCACAACTTCAAATTGCGGAGTTTTGGTGACGAGTTAAATCACTCAGAAGTTGTGGTTCCAAAACAATCCTTGATCATTGATGTGCTTCGAGTGTCATCACGACCGTTGGATCACTTTTAAGTCAAAGGACAGGATAAGCTAGAAGAGAAACACTGAAGATAGATTGATCCATCGATCTAAGAACATGATCGATGAACAACATTTGTTTCACGTCAAAAGTTGCGAGGAGGTTACTGTTCGGGGAATCTCACTTCGCAAGAATTGGCAACTTGAAATTCGAATTACCCAAAGCCTGAAAATCCGAAATGAATAAGGACCATCAGATCTAGAGAAAATGTGATGACTGTTACATTAGGGAGAACCACGTCTACAAGGACATGTGGCAGACCAAGCTCGCAGACCACGTCAACAAGGACACATGGCACAAGAAGATAATGACACATGTCAAGTTGAATCGACACTTCAGGTACATGAAAATCATGAATCTGAGTGACATGTGGCAGCTACTCGTCTCTTGACACGTCAACGAGTGATGTACGAAAGATACGTCACTCCAGGAGATTTACTTCGGGAGTTTCATCACCAAAAAATGTCAAAAGTCCCAAAGACTCGAAGGAGGCAGGTCTGAAGTCTCTCTCAACTGTCGATCTAAGGTACATTTCAGGAGTTAGGACAACTGTTAGATCCAAGAGAAGTACAGATCTGATCCATTTGATCTAAGTGCCGAGGATCAATGGTAATTGGATCCAGAGATAAATGCACAAAGGTTAAGCCTCTAGATGATCGCAGGAGAGCGGACTTGTCAAAGTATCGAAGTCCTGAAGTAAGCAAGGAACGTCCATCGTCAAGACTGAAAGGTGGCGCACAATCTAAAACTCCAGAGCGAATCACTTTGGGAGTTTGTGGTTGGGAAGGAAACTAGATCGTTGAAGACCAGAGGGTCGAAGAAGATCCAGGCCATTGATTGTCAGAAGGACGTGTGGCATAAATCTGTGCAGTTTGGGGAAAAACACTCCAAGATAAAGTGAAGGAATCAAAGTTGAGTTTTGAAATCCCCAAAGCTTGAAGAGCCAAAGGCGATGAGGACCGTCGATATGTAGGAGGACACACGTCAACATATCATGTGCTCCAGTTGGAACACTTTGGGAAAAAGCTAGCAATGAAAGTTGATATTTTTGAACCCCGAATACCCGAAGGGATTGTGACCGTTGATTTGAGAAGACCACATGTCGATAGATCATGAATTCCAGGTGGAAGCACTGCAGAGAAAGTGGAGTTTGATAATCGATACTCCCGAAGTTCGAAATGTGAAATCGATCTCGTCCGTCAGTTTGGAGGGCCAGACGTCACTTGTTTGTTAAGACCTAGGAGGGCATGGATCCGGAGAAGAGGAAGGAAATATGATAGATCAGAGCCATTGATCGAAGGAATTTGTCAGAGACCACGAGATCGATGATGACGCCTAATCGCAGGACCAAAAATTGTTCGAAAGTTAATTTTTTGAAGGCGGGATGCAATCGAAACCACAGTTTTGGAGAAAGGACACATGGGGCTCTATAGTGAATTGTGGGAAGAAAATTAGATTTCCCTCAAACCACCTTTGGTCATGCCCAGAATCGCATGGTCACATGAGAACATCGCCCAAGGTCACATCAACAGAAGATTGAGGAAGGAGATAGCACTGCTAGGATCCATATCGGAGGTTATGCATTGAAAAGTCAAAAAGCCTCTGCGTGTATAATCCAACGGCGTTGATCAAACCAAATCTAATCGAAGGGTTGTTGTTTCACTTTGTGGTTTCTTGATCAGTTAAGATTCAATTACACTAACTGAATCATTGTTCTGGGGCATTGGAATCATGGCTCTTGAGCCTTTTTAGATTCCTGACATGGGCGTTGGAGATTCAGAGAGTAACGGATGTTGAGGGCATGAATAAAAGAAATATTCCATGACAGAGGAAGGCTGTTGTTTCTCATTAAAACAAGTTGAACTGTATGTGATCAAGAAGACAACAAGAACAAAGCATGAAATATGCAGAGATGAAGAACATAAGATGGACATAGAAGAAATGGTGAAAACAACAGACTATAAAAAAACTTAAGTGAAAAAAGATGCGAGTAGGAACACGCTGATGCAGGCAGAGCAGAGTAGTGTATTCGAATAGTGATGAGACTGGGAAGCCATTGATAAATATGGTATCAGTGTAATAAATTTCAGAAAGAAAAGATTTATATCTTAGGGTGGTAGGGTAGTGCTAGGGAGGATTGTTGTCCTCAGTGTTTCAAGTGGGTGCTTGAACACAGGGAGTTGTATCTTTCATCTTGTTGCAGCCAGAAAAACCAAGGTGGCAGGGTGGTGCAAGGGAGAACCATCATTCTCTATTATGCAAGTTGGTGCCTGTGTGACTGGAATTTGGTGCTTCCATCCATTTGGTGATGGAACACTCAGGGAGTTGGTGCTTCTTTCTAGTGGGTGCTAGAGAAACTAGAGAGTTGGTGCTCTCAACAAGTTGTAGCTTGTTAAAGAAGAGGTTGTAGCCTCATTTTGAGTTGGTTCTCAAAAAAAGATGTTGTAAAGAACTTAAAAGATTGCCTATCATTCAAAGAATAAGAGGTTTTCTCCCTTTATGGGTTTCCTCATGAATATATGTCTCTGTGTATATCATATGTGTGATTGATGTTTGTTATTTCTGTTGCTCATGCCTTGCATAATATTGATGATAACTTGGAGAGGGTTAATAATATTTTAATAGGCATAAAATTGTTTAAGAACAATAACAAATGATCCACCCCCCCTCTTAGTTGTCTTAGTAATTCCAACATTAAACTGCCAAATGACTGACTATGGGGGGGTGAAGCCTTGAAGTACTAGCCATGATATCACTATAGGAAAGAGTGAGGAGATTGTAGAGAGGCTTCATTGGTTCAAATGACCAAAATTTCCTTTGCTGAGATAATGAGCCTGTTCAGATCCCAAGGAGAGAAATTAGTTAATGAAAAAGGACTAGGGGTTGAGAAACCAACCACCCCCACGAATGGAAGCATGGTATGACTGAAGAATGTCATCCCAAAGTACCACAGGGTCTAGAAGACTAGGCTGACCTGAGTTCCCTTCTGACAGAAGGAACATGATAGGTTGGGAACCATCTTGGGAAGAGATATACAGAAAACATAGACGAGGAAAACATAGATAGACAGAGAGGAGAACGCGCAGAGCTCTCCAGTGGAGAACGAGCTGGAAGGCCATGAGATTGATGTTGAGGAAGCATATGATAAACCTCTTCGAGGCCATAACAGAAAAAGAGATATCTTGAGAGTTTGCATAGAATAGAACCTGAGACAGAGAAAGAATCCTCGAGAAACTGCGAGAGTTCCCTGGTGATATCATGGCTCAGCACAGGAGTGGCCAGAGTGATAAGAATGAATACCTCTAAGCCTATGGTTGGGTTGGAAAGGTGAACACCCACAATTATACAGTTGGTGACCACATGTAATAGATAAGTGTTTTTATGTCTTGTATGCTAGAATTGAAATGCATGATTTGATTATCTGTAGATATGATAATTTGTTCCTTGCATGAAATTGATTATAAGAGTATTTACTATCCTTCTATAAAATATTATGTTTGAATGGCTGTAAGGAAATAATCCTCGCCTCTGGTCTGATTCAAAAAACCTAGAGGTGTTTTCCCCAGGGAGCCGCCTCATACTTCCAAAGTTGTAGCAGACTTCTTGAGATTTCTCCAGTCTCGTTAATTCTATGAGATTTCCCCATCCTGTTTTAGAACTTAAAGTCCTGCGAATTTGGAGGGTGTTTACCTCAACCCAGTAGCCTAAGAGACCACAGGCTCATGCCCATGGCCTTAACCAAATATCAGCTAAGAGTAAAGATTACAGTTCGAGATTCCTTAGAGGATCCATATGACCAGGGTCAGAGAACCCTGTGCTAGTCTGAAAGGAGCTAGATCTTATTGGATTTGGAGCTCTGAGAGCTTGAAGCTCCGGGATGTTATACTTCATAACTGTTAAATTACCAAATTCCAAAATCATGAAGGGTTATGAGTCATGGATCTAAGAATCCTTTGTTGGTGTGAGTTTGATCAGACCAGGGTCCTTCTCAGGTTACCAACAAAAGGTATCGAGTAGTCTAGAGTGCTAGAATTTTCATCTCCTCCGAAGAGAAGAAGTCTCACCCGAAGCGTTGTTGATACAAATAGACAGGGAAGGGAAAGGAAAAGACTTAGGAGGATTCATATAACCTTCTAGATTCATCCTAATATTGCGGAAGACATCTAACTACCAAAAATATCTGAACTCATGTGTGCAAGAATTGAACCTACTTATGTTGTGAACAAGCATTAAAACATAGAGCCATCACGTGGAACTTATAAACCATAGAAGTACTATAACGCATGAGTAAAACATAGAAAGACACAACATATTTTAAAAATTTAGATCCTTCTTCATATTATCTTTAGGTCTTTCTTCATTTACAAACTCAGAGATACACAATACTGCTCTGTTATAGACTCCTGGATTTGGACTCAGTTCACAGAGCTCTAACTCCAAAAATGGTGTACAGATAACATTACAGACTCAGAACTTGAATTGAATCAAATGACAAGAACTATGAAATCAACCTAACAGTAAAGGAAATATCGAACTGAACATAATCACAATTCAGTCGAACAATAACAACAACCCTTTTTACAATCATATTCATCCCTATATATAAGCTAGGTTGTGTCTTTTGTCTTTGCTTGCACACTTTCTTGTTTTGTTGCAACCAATTTTTCTTTGCTGGTGTTGCGCTTTCCTTTTCGCCACTGATTTTTGTTTCTTTTCCTTTCTCTGTTGTCTTGATTCTTTTGAATCTTGTGCAACTCGTACTAGGAAAAAAATAGGACTGTAGTCGTTCTTTCACAACTCTTTATCCAAAAACGAAGGGCCCAAAAGGCTCCGACCAAAATCCTTGAATCGCCCTCGAGTCAAGTACTCATCTCTTTCGCAACTTCTAGGAGCAACTGTTGTTTTTCCTTGTCCTCCTTTTCTTATTTCTTTTTCTCTTTTGTTTGTGATTTATCTTCTTTTACCTCTTCAAATGAAGGGTCCAACTCTAGGATCAACTCCAAGGCCCTCTTTCTCACTCCTTGAAAGCTTCCAACTTTATCCTGCCACTTCCTGACAAGGAGTGATGCCTCTGCTATGAACTGTTGGGTCACCTCTGTAATACATCCCTTTGGCTTGGATGTGACCAACGAGTTCCATTGAGAATCTGTTGTTGCATCAAATTGATGGATCTACATGTACATTTTCTGAATGACAGTCCAAAAGTCACACAACTCCTTATTTTCTACAGATAGTGCCTCAAAGAGGGCGTTCACTTCATTGTTCGTCTACTCGATCTGATCGAACTTCTGTTGTTGCTCCAGCGAATCCATCGTAGCTGCAAATTCTTCATTCAACACCTGGATTTTTGTGCGCACATCCTCCAAGGTTTGATTGCTTCTAGCGATGATACCCATCCAATCGTTGAATTCCCTGAAAATCATTGTACACTTAGTTGTGTGCTTATGTAGTGATGCTCGGGCATTTTTTCCTTCCAACACTACATTTTCCATCTGCTCCTGTAGCTTCTGGGGCTATTGCTTTGCTTCTTGTTGAGTCTGTCACAAATGCACTTCCAGATTCTCAGCGCGAATGGCCAATTATGACCATGCTCCTTGGAGCATCTCAATATGATTCTCCATCTCTCTTACATCCCTAGCTTCAGAAAGCTAGGGTGCGACCTTTCGAATTTCCAACCAAGATTCAACAAGTCTTTTCTGCACTCTTTCCAGTCTGTGCCCGACCTGGATCTTTACATGTTCTTATTATGTCTTGTATGCATGCACAAGATGTGCTTCCTCCCTTGTGTGCTTGGATGACCTCTTGGCCTGTTGGAAACTCTTCTCTAGTTGATGAATGGATGTTATGATAAGTCCAAACAAGTTTGCTGTTGGCCACTGTGCAAGGTTAGTGGATGAAGGGGCTGCGTCTTTGGGTGCTCGAGTCTGCAGTGGAAATCCAATGGCCGTTGAATGATTCGAGTGGGTCTCTACCTTCTCCTCTGTTGATGGTCCTGGAGAAAGCCTCAACATTAGCATTGAGGGAAAGAGTGTCAGAACCTCTGTTTTGGCCATGCAGAGTTGCAACAACTCTACACGTTGCTGAGGGTTCTGGAGAACCAACTCCATCTATTCCTGCACGAATGTCACGGTCTGCCTGAAATTTGACTCAGGTTCCTTTTGAACCTCTGGTATGTCCTCCCTTTTACTTGTGTCGACTCCCTACGCTGCGCTTCCTTGGCCACCCTCAACCTTGGACATTGAGGGGATGTGTTGGGTACTTTGAGCTTGTGTCTCCTCCACTGTTTGGGTGTCCTTTTCCAGCACAAAAGTCACAATATGTTGGTCCTGGGTGTCTGAGTTTGGACTAGTCAGCTGGAGGATCTGCTCTGGTACTTCAAAGTTTGGGCCAAAAAATTATGTTCTCTGCTCAGGTAACTCCTGGGTTGTTTCTGGGATTTCTTTCTATTCTTTCCTTGGGGGATCGAGCTGCATCTGCTTTGGATCTACGGTTTGGGGTGGGCTGGTGGTTTCTATGGGTGGCAACTGGGGTTGTCATGATGGGGGGCGTTTGGTGATGATGGTGGATGAAAAGGTGTCGGGCTCAGGGTCATCCTAAATATGGATGACCGGGGTTGCTTTGACCATTGAGTGAGTACAAGGGATGATAGATGAAATGGGTTGGGGGTTTAAGAATTTACTCAGTGAGACCCTGGTTTTGAGCTTCTTCGTCAATGGCTCTGTGTTAAACACAATACTCAGGATCTTGTTGACATCTTCACTTGTCAACATGAATTTATCTGTCAGATGCAGGAAGATTGACAACATTCTTTTCTTACGCTCCAATGGTTGCGTCTCGTCTTCCTCCTCAGATTTTGACTGTGCTTGATCTTCCTTCTTCTGGGCCTTTGGTCCTATGCTTGATCCTACCCTTGCTTCTTTGCATTTCTTCTTCAACAGTTCTATAGGAAATATATAATGCATCCATAACTTGCATGGGTTGCATTTAACTCCTGGCCACAACATTACCTCTTTGTCAAAGGCCTCCTCATCTAGGTAGAATGACATCATAATCGAATGAAAGTCTTCCCCTGCTAACATGACTCATCCATACAAACGTATGATGCTAGTTCATGCTGAAATAAATGTTCCTCGTGTTTTAGTTGAGGATCTCTTGCAGAATGCACAACCTTTTCATTGCATTGATTAGTGCATTGTACCACTTGGAGAATGTTGTGTTATTGAAGGTTGTGTTCTTAGAGTCTGCCCTAGAGTGCCATGGATCAAACATCTTTTCCATGCACCCCTTATCTTCTAGTGCCAACAGTATTCCATCAAGTGGCATCCACTTGAACATCACAAACACCACCAATAGGTATCCATATGTGAAGGTGCCTCCCTTCTCCCAGGCTTCCTCGCAAGCCATGAGAAGTTCCTCCAATAGGTAATTGCACCAATTAAATACAACGCCATTGGAGCAAAAGTAGGCCACTGGAAATGCATCCAACGTGCATTCTCCCTTGTAGTATGACCTCATAACCTTGCTGGCTATGATGTAACATCTGGTCCTGGTGGTCTCTAGTAGTATGGGGTCAATTTTAGTTGTGCACCTCCCCCCTCTGTGTGTGGAACCTTTCATAGAGTCTGGGCTCCCCTTTCTTTTTTTCATGATTGCTGGGACCCTGGAATCCCTTCGACACATCCTCTCCTTTGAGGGACAGTCCAGTGAGTCGATGTATGTCCTTGGCATGGATTGGATAGCACCTATCTAGCCAAAGAATTTTTTCGTGCACCCTGTTCATCAGGAACTTGGTGCACTGCACAACTTCACCAGTGGTACCGAAAACTGGTAAGTCTCTGAGGTTCATAATGGTTGAGTTGAATATGTTGATGAATTATTGCTTGTTTACAAAATGCATGCCTCCCAACTCATCTGGAGCGATAATCCAGAATACGTCTATGTTCATCCGAGGGAACAAGACTTGGTATATTAATTCGAGGTTAAGGAGCTTGACCTGCTCTACCTTCCCCATTAGATCACCTATGACCTCGACTTGAGGGTCGCATGGCTCATCTGGTACTATGTATTTGGACATGGCGCTTCAAATTCCTGTAGCTCTTGGCATTATGGGCTCTGATTTATCAACAAATTCTGCAACGAACTAAGGATTGGGGATCATAGCTACAGGTTTCTCGACTGCACAGGCTTTCTCACTCTACAGAGTTCGGATATTGATAAATTCCTTGAACACAATGCATTCTACGACGAGTTCTTAGAGCCTTGTACTCGGGCTTAGCTGGAAAGTTCAGTAATAACTGTTGTTCATTGTGACCCTATGGATGCAACTTGGATCTGATTTGTCTGACGGGATGGGTTAACGGGGTAAATCTGATTGGGTGATTCTGTCATTTACTGTGCAAGTTGGATAGGGACGTGGCCGATTTTAGACCTTTCCGTTTGATGGGTTGGAATCCCGACGCGAATACCAATGTAATATTCACATATCGTGGGTTTATGGATTAACTGAATTTAGATGAGGTACCATAATAGCAATAAAGGTTGTGACTAGAATGCGTGTGTGTGGCACATGGGCTCAGATTGAATTTGGATTCATTCTCCCTCCGACCACAAAGGGGTCCACGTCATATTAATGATTGTCATAAATGAGTTCTTTCCTTCTTTGATCCTCCACTGCTGAGTAAGAAATTTTGCATCAACCAACACTTAAACATAAATGAACTACGTGTCACTACGCAACACTGCACACATCGACTTTATGAACAAAATTTACAAAAATTGCAGAAAACTCAAATCTAACTATTATACATGATTCTTCGGACTAGAGAAACAATCCTTTTAGCTTAGTTATGATACATATAGGGTTTCAGGCGAGTTTCATTCACCCATCCTGGTTGCAACATACTGTCCATTTGTGCAAGTCTAACCGCTCCTGAGGGTCGGATCTCCGTAATTATAAATGGTCACATCCAATGCATGCACAACTTCCCAGGATGCTTCTGGTACCGACTGTCATAGAGTAGAACCTTGTCTCCTTGCGCAAATACTTTATTTTTAATGTGCTTGTCATGCCAAGATTTTTGTCTTGCTTTTCAATCGACTCATGGAAGTCTTCTAAAAACTCGGTCTCCTCGAGTTCTTGTAAATCCATAAGTCTCTGCGCAAATGATTCCTCCTCCGAAATATGTGTGATCTTTGCAATGTACAAACTTGGAGTGATGAATTCTACATGCACAACTACCTCTTTCCCATAAACTAGCTGGAACAACATGGGACACTTCTCGACCGCCCATCATAAAGGACATGTGTCACCACATCCCGCACCACAGAGCAATAGTACTCCGGAAGAGTTGAAGACTGGAGGTGCGAGGACTCCCAAAGGTCGAAGTCACAAAGTCATATCAGACGTTCATGAATGAGGACGGGTGGTAGAAGACCTACCACTTCAGAGAAAAGTCCTACTATGGGAGAAAAGGAGTATTAAGTGGGTAGAACCCCAAGTGTCGAGCAACAAAGTAACGTAGGCTATAGATCCATGGGATTACATGGACACATGTTTATCGTGAAATCAAAGAGCTTGGAAGGATATCAGTTCAAGGTGACGTGGCACAATGATGTCACCCACAGTGATGTGGACCCACAATGGACGTGCCATGAGTCACCTATATTCGTACATTTCACAGACCCTAAGTTCCCATTAAAAGCAAACATGTGTCCCCCTTTGAAAGGGGCCATGTGTGATCACTGTCGCGTCTACATTTCACACCTGGCACTCACTTCTTTGTCCATCTAGAGGGAGGACTGCAAGGGACCCACCTATATTTTCCCTCGTATCCAGTGCGACTCTGCGTGCAAGAATGGGCCCTTCGAGAGTCTGGGACTTCGCGACTCCAGAGGTTTGGAGTGTGGGGTCGAGGATAAGCTGAAGGGGATAAATTCCAGAGCTATGTGGCATCATTTCATAAGTTCAGGAATTCAAGAATATGGAGGATTTGCGTGTAGAAAGGAAAAGGGGTGTTCAACGCTGAAGCGCCAAATGCCGAACTCTCCCCTCGCTTAAGTGTTCAGCAGGGAACGATCCCCACCATTGGATCGAATGGTGGATGGACTTCCACTGTGGAAGAAGGAACTTGGAGAGGGTGTGTGTGATCTAGTTCCATGTGGGCTCCACGTTGTCACACATGAAATTTTCACACCTAGGTACCTCACCCTAAGTGTCGTAAAGTGCCATATAAGTGTCTCATACACCTTGACACCATGGAATAACCTATGTCACAATCCCTAGTCAATATGGAGGAGGGATATATTACATGAAGGCCAAAATACCAACTACACATGAATTATTATTAATATTCATGGAAAATAAATTGATTAAGTGTGAGAACCAAGTGCACATGAATTATTATTAATATTCATGAAAAAGAAAGTAATTAAGTGTGAGAATCCACCTCACATTTGGTTTCCTATTTTTTAGGGAAGGTGGAGGACCTCATGGATGGCTGAAATATTTCCTCCTTAAAAACATTGAGAGATATGTCCTCCCCAAAATCCTTAAGAGATATTTTCTCCCTAAATATCTTAGAGATCCCTTTCTTAGTGGATCTGATGAGAGATCCTCTCCATGGTGGTTAAGCCTCCAAATCCTATATAATTAGGGCTTTCCATGGAAGAGGGGGATGGATATTGAGAATTATACCAAACTTATGATCTCATAAGTGAGGCACCATTGAAGAATAATCAATGTAGATTACTTGAGAAAAGGGATTGGACAAAGAGAACTGGAAGAAGTTGTTGCACCTTCATCGAGTTTGGCATGTAAGTACTCTTCATTTGTTCTCATTAATATATAAACATGCTTGGTCTGTTTCTTTCAATTTTATGTTTGTTTCACATGGAATTTTCTCTAGTAGATAGATCTATATTTGAGCTAATCTCAATAGAATAGGAAGTTTGTTGTATCTTTGTTTGTGCTATAGGACCTATCGAGGAGCTTGAGATTGAAGCTCAAATTGGATTTTGCAAGGAAAAACGTCATTAACAATGTACAATTTTTTCTTATTCCTCTTTATATATTATCTTAATTAGATCTAAAAGGATGGCAGTGTCCACGTTAAGCACTTTTTTGTCTTAGTCTTAGGAGTCTAGAGACCAAGAGGGAATCCGCTTGTCCGCAGGAGGATTCACCTGTAGCAGAAATTGGTGACTCCAATGGGGAAGGAATCCTATTGTATTTACTTGGTTTGTACCTTCCATTTTACCACCTTTCAAATAAATTTTTCTGTGTTTTTATGATCCATTAGCCTTCTCCTACCTTCACTAGCATTTTCACCATTTTTTATGCATTTTGGGTGAATGGTTTTGCAATTTTTTGGCTCTTTTTACGAGCTTCTGGGAGGACCAACGCCCCCCTGTAGGCCATATAAAAGAATTGGTATATCATCATCACTCACCTATAGTGATTTAGGGAGCATTGCAGTGCTCTGTATCCTTGAGACAGGGAGCGCTAGTCTCTGTTTTGGAGGTTTTTTGCCCTTTTCTGCTTAGCTTTTTTCAGCCTTTTCTGTGGAAGTCTTTACCCAGTCTTTGTGGATAGTTTGTGAAGTTATTTTGATTGGTTTTTTATTCCTTTCACTCTCCTTTTTCTTTATTGGAGCTTGAACCCTCTTTTAGAAACGTAAAATTTCCTTTTCTAGCTTCATTTTTGTCGAGACAGTTTTGAGTGTTTTCTCTTTCTCCCAATCGTTTCTTAGATTCCTCTCTACATTTAATTGTACTCCTTGGATTATTTTTGGTTTTAGGATCCTTAACTGAGTTCTTGTTAGAACAAGATTCTACTTTGTTTCTTTCAGTTCTCGTTGTTTTGAATGCATTCTTGCTTTTTTTTTTTTTTTGTTAATTTGTGCGGGACCTGTTGGCTACGCGATTAACCTGTGGCTTGAGAAACCACAACTCAGAGGAATCTAAGCCATCAAAATCACCCGGGGATCACACCCGGCTTGAGCCACACCAACCCTTAACATGGTTGGATTTTTTGTCCCTGCAGGTTTCGAACCGATGACTTTAACATCATGGAGTGGCTTAACAACACACTCCGTCACCGACTGTCCTACACCTCGGGGACTAAAAAGTTGAAGGACATGGGGGTGGGATTTGATCCACTTATGTGTGCACAAGTCACGATACCATTTATTATAGTATCTCTGGGTGCAACCACACGTTCAACCACTACCTCAAGGTGTCCCCATGGCTCCAGGTAAAGCCCTCAAGAGAATTGAACCTTGCCCAGCAGTGAAAAACTCCTCACTTTCCACCATTGGATCCAACCCCTTTGGGATAAAATTTGAAGGACATGGGGGTGGGATTTGATCCACTTATGTGTGCACGGGTCACGATACCATTTAATATGGTATCTCTGGGTGCAACCACATGTTCAACCACTACCTCAAGGTGTTCCCATGGCTCCAGGTAAAGCCCTCATGAGAATTGAACCTTGCCCAACAGTGAAAAACTCCTCGCTTTCCACCATTGGATCCAACCCCTTTGGGCTTTTAAATTTGAAGGACATGGGGGTGGGATTTGATCCGCTTATGTGTGCACAGGTCATGATACCATTTAATATGGTATCTCTGGGTGCAACCACATGTTCGACCACTACCTCAAGGTGTCCCCATGGCTCCAAGTAAAGCCCTCACGAGAATTGAACCTTGCCCAACAGTCAAAAACTCCTCACTTTACACCATTGGATCCAACCCCTTTGGACTTATAAAGTTGAAGGACATGGGGGTGGGATTTGATCCACTTATGTGTGCACGGGTCACGGTACCATTATTATAGTATCTTTGGGTGCAACCACACGTTCGACCACTACCTCAAGGTGTCCCCATGGCTCCACGTAAAGCCCTCACGAGAATTGAATCTTGCCCAATGGTGAAAAACTCCTCACTTTCCACCATTGGATCCAACCCCCTTGGGCAATGCATTCTTTCTTTTGGGTCATGAAACTAGCTTGCATTTGAAGTAGCGAAATCGCATGTTTTTTGACATTTTGGGACATTGTGCATCTAGAATGATGAAGATTTTCTCCTTCTCGTAGCATAGCTTTCATCGAAATGAAAATATTTCATTTTCATCTCTTTTCATAACTTTTGAGTCGGTCAAAACACCATATTGTCCACACCACTTTCCTTTTGAGTAACAATAGCCTTAAAAATCAATCGCTAAACTAAAATTGATTAGACATTTTTACATTTTATGGTAGAAAACCTACATTAGATTAGTTGTAGGGCTTTGGAATAGGTGTTAAATATAACTTTCCAAAGATGAAAAAAAACATAGGATCTTGTGTTAGGGAGCGGTGAAATCCAATTGTTGCATTTTGTCTTGAGAAGCCCTTCTCACACAAGGGTCAATCATGAGGTCGCATTAAGACTGGTAGAGTTACTCACCCTAATTTGTTGGTCTTGGTGTAGAGATTGTGTGTATTATGGGGATCTCTTGAAGGTATACCCACAATGATGAGTGGAATCCTTTCAAGTTGATTTCAGGCTAGATACTATGCCCTTGCGCGTGCATCGGACTGTCGACTGTTTCCCCAGGCATCATTGTTGTAGTTGGTAACCTTAGTGGCCTATCTCTTTAGAGTCTTTACACAAGGTGATTGTGGAGGGGAAAGTACTCACGGTACCTGGAATCGATGTTGGCCAAACTCACTTGGGCTCCTTGGAGGGTATACCTAGAATTGTGTGTGGGAGCTTGCACCAGCGTGTAAATCCGTTAAGCAGGTCGTCAACGTAACTTTTCCACCCGCTCTATCTCAGCCTCTTATTACTTTGTTCCCGTGATGTTGGATTTCATCACCAACTAGTGTGCTCAGTGTGAGAAGGTTTTGTTTTCTTTCTTTCTTACTATATTTTTAGCATGTGCTGTTTGTTCTCCCTAGCAGAATCTAGGTTGGATTTTTATTTTTATCGCGTCAGTTCCTAGAATGACCAATGAAGGAGCCCCTTTTCCAGGGGAACCCTTTGTTTTTCCTTCTTACGGAAACATTGGTCCTCCTTACATTTCTACTTTGATCCTTCCAGGTCTGACAATTGGGTTACTGATATGGTTGTTTTCCACTCTGGTGATCTCGAATGCAGGTGCTTCAGGTGTAAGAACACCGCCCACACATCAAAATCATGTCAACCTTTCACCTCCTTCGTCTGTCAGGTCACCTTCCATTTCTCCTTCTTCACCTAGTGAAATCTCTCAAGCAAGTAGCCAGATTGATTAGAAGAAGAAGAAACAGAAAGAGAAGAAGAAGAAACAGAAAGGGACCAAGCCTCCAACTACATCAAATGTTAGATCTAAGAAACCAACTACTGTTAATAGTATTGGGAGTGTTGATATGGTAGATAAGGTTAAAACGAAGAATCTGAAACCCAAATTCCCTTGCGGTCTTTGTAAGGGTGACCATTTTCTGAGGGATTGCCCTAGTATTCCCAACATCTTATAAATGAGGTCTTCCACGTCATCGGCCTCTGCTGGTCATGTTGGTGATACCCCATTAACTAGTGACGTTAAGGTTGGTAAGAAGAAGACAGCTGTCAAATTCCCTTGCATGTTATGCAAAAGTGATAATTATTCTCACCTTTGTCCTTGTATGGACGAGGCTTCTTCTCTTTTGGAAAAACTTCAAATTCCAAAAGGTTATCGTAAGCTTTCTCCCAACCCATCATTAGTTGATGGACTGGTCAATCCGGTTCCATCCCCAATCAATCTGGTTGATCAKGTAGTAAATCTAGTTTCATCCTCGGTTGAACCACTCACCAAAGTAGTTGATCGAGTTATGTCATTGATCAGCCCCACTTTTCATCTAGAAATTGAAACCTSAGTGACTGATCCAGTCTAGTCATTAGTCAATCCCAGCCTTCATCCAACGAGTGTCAAAGTGGTTACTCCGGTTACTTCATCGGTCGATCCCACTCCTCCTTTGACAAGTGTCAAAATGGTTTCTATGGTGACTTCATCGGTCAATCCCACTTCTCCTCTGATGAGTGCCAAAGTGGTTGCTCTAATTACATCATCGATCAATCCCACTCTTCCTTTGAAGAGTGCCAAAGTGGTTTCTTCGGTTAGACCATCGGTCAATCCCACTCTTCCTCTGAAGAGTGCCAATGTGTTCAATCTGATCTCATCATCGATCGATCCTACTCTCCCTCTAGAGAGTAAAACTGATTATGCTCACATTTTTCTCATTGAAATAGGATCTACCATATTGGGGGGCATTCCTCCTTCTCCTACGAAAACCCTTCCAAGTAATGAGGCCATCCTTTTTGATTGGGGTTTGATAGCTAGACCTTGCCTGCCCTCTCACATACCTTTCAAGATCACAATAAAAGTTTGTGGTCGGGACGTTCCTCAGACGTAATAGATGAAGGTTTGTGTTATCACTCCAAGAAACCCTTTGTGGTTGCAGACCAAAGGTGCTTGGTAACTTAAAAAATGAATGTTTTTGTATTTTGTAAAGGTGGATCAATGGGATAACTCAATTCAACTTATGGCATTCAGACATCAAAATGATAAACAAATAGACAGTGCTCTCCAA